>RCSS01000738.1:0-13890 GCA_004000155.1 Tubulinosema ratisbonensis | reverse complement strand
CAAAATTAACTTAAAAAAATAAAATTATTTTTAAACTCAGAAAAGAAATGAAGATTAACAAAACTCAAATTAAAAAATTAGAAGTATTAAATCTAAGTTACATGTTTGTATTTTAAAATTTATTGTTGATTTATTTTCTAATTTTTCTTAAGTAATTTTATTCTCAAAATATTTTTTTTACTTTTATATATTTTTATGAACATTTTTGTATGAAAACTTAAAATTCAGAGTTTTTTAATTATAATTTTAATTATAAATTTTATTAAAAAACTTAATATTTTTAATAAAAAAGATTATTTTTTAAAACTAACATTTTAACCTAAAATCTTTGTAAAATAAATTAAATTTTGTTTTATAAAAAAAAATTTAATTTATAATTAAAGAAACTTCATGTTTATAAAATTAACCAATCAAAATTATTACATTTTATAAACAAAATAATTAAACAACCATGATAAGAAATTTGTATGATAGGTTACTAAACAAAAGAGTAAAAATAAGATGTAAGGATAGAAGATGTTATGAAGGAGATTTGATCTCATATGATGAAAATTTAAACATAGTTTTAGATGATGCTGAACAGTTTAAAGGAGAAAAGAGAAGATTTATTGGGTTAATGATGTTACAAGGTAAGTTTATTTGTCAGTGTGACATTATTTCCCCTTCAATGAATACAAATTAAAAAATAATTAAAATTTTATTCTTTTTTATTTTTATTAAAAATAATTATTGAAAAAATAATTAAATTTGGTTAAATTATTTTTTTTATTATTAAATAATTAGAAAGATAATTAAATTATTTTTTTTATTATAAAATAATTAGAAAGATAATTATTTTTTAAGGCTATGGATTATTTAATAGGTGCACACTTGTCAATCTCAAAAGGAATACACACTTTACAATCACAGATGGACGATCTAAACATGGATACCTGTGCATTATTCTTAAAATCACAAAGAAGTTACTCATTCAAACCTTTAGAAAATAAAGTAATAACATCCTTTAAAGAAAAAATAACCAACCCTCATTTACTTTTAC
The DNA here is from genome assembly GCA_004000155.1 of Tubulinosema ratisbonensis. Lineage (NCBI taxonomy): Eukaryota > Fungi > Microsporidia > Tubulinosematidae > Tubulinosema > Tubulinosema ratisbonensis. The sequence goes on along the minus strand of RCSS01000738.1, from coordinate 12,851 downwards.
CACACTCTTCTTACCTCATAAACTTAGCCAGCAGTGATAAAGAATTAAGAAATAAAGGAAAATTAATTTTATTGGATGATTTAGACAGATGTGAAAAATTAAACATAAAATTTTACAATATTCATCCAGGAAGTAATCCTAACAAAAAAGAAGGAATGNAAATATTAGCAGAAGAGATTAAAGAAATACTTTCTCAAACCAAGGATGTAACAATTTTAATTGAGAATATGTCTGGTCAAGGCAATGTGCTTTGTAACACTTTTTCGGAAATAAAAAATGTCATTGATATGGTTAACAATGAAAGGGTAGGTGTATGCTTAGACACGTGTCATTTGTTTGCTTACGGTTATGATATTAGAAAAAAAGATTCTTTTTATGAAATTATGGAGGAATTTAATAAAACAGTAGGATATGACAAATTAAAAGGAATGCATTTGAATGACTGTAAAGGAGAATTAGGATCAAAAAAAGACAGACATGAAAGTATTGGCAAAGGTAAAATCGGCTTAGAAACATTCAAATTTATTTTTTCAGAAAAGATTTTTAAGAATATTCCTTTAATTTTAGAAACCCCTGATCCTTTGCTTTACAAAGAAGAGGTAAAATTACTCAGAAGTTTTATTCAATAAATTTATCACTTTGTGTTTGATTTATCAGAAAATTAGTTTCTGCTGGGTTACCTATGATTTTAGTTTGTAAAAATATTTTATAAGCCAAGGCACCAGTTTGTTCTGTTAAGTTAAAACAGCCATAAACAAATAATTCTTCTAAATTAAGATTATTAATTAATTCATTAATAATTGAATCATTCACATTTTCATTCCAACTTAAATTTAATATTTTTAATTTTTTAAATTCTTTTATTTTTAATAATTCATTTTTTTCTAAATTTAATCCTGAAATGTCTAAATATTCTAAATTTGTAAAATTATTAAGTGAGTTTATGTTTGTACAGTTCTTTAATTGTAAAGAAATAAATTCATTAATTAAATTTGTTTGGTAAAAATAATTTTCTAAAAATAAATGTTTTAAATTGGTTAGTTTGGTAAAATCAAGCATAAAATTGCAATTAGAAATATTTAAATATTCTAAATTACTAAAATGAACTAAAAAATTGCTATTTAAAAGAGTGTTAGAAATGTTTAAGTGTTTTACTTTTACTTCTAATGTACTATTCTTAAGATTGTAACATCTTTGTAAACTTAGTTTATCTAATTTTTTATAAGTTTTGTTCAAATATTTTATAAATTCATCATCCACTTTTGTGTCATCCAAAATCAGAATTTTTAATTTTTTTGGTAAAATAATTTTTTTAAGTTGAAATGCCCCTTTTAAAGATAACTCTTCTAAGTTTATATTATTTTTTAGTAAATTATTAGCACTTTCTTCAGTCATNTGTCCACAATTTACCAACTCAATCTTCTTAAATGATTTTTTAAAATTAAAATTATCATTCTTTATCATTGAACAGTCANACAATTNNTNNNANTCTTCTGATTGGTCAATTAAATAATTAAAAAATTCAACTGTCATAAAATTATTCTCTGCTAAAAATTTTGCAAACAAATTTAAATTTACTCCTTCAATTTGTTGGTCAAAAGAGAAATTTTCATAAATCTTCTTCAAGCAAAGATTTTGTAAATTTGGCANGAATTTTTTATGATTTACTAATTCAAATGGTTTACTTTCATAAATCTTCTTATTTGATTTGGTAACAAGAAGTGTTTCTGGTTGCTCTTTCTTTCTTTTTTGAGTGTATTTCACTTTTATTCCTTTTTCTTCTAAAAAGTCAGTTAATGCACTCTTTGGTCCTTTTATGCCCATAAATTAAAAATTAAAAATTTTATTTTTAAAAATAAAATTATTTTTTAGTTCATGTTAATAAAAATTGATTTACAAGACAAAGTTTTAATTCCACTTTCCTCTCAAAAAATAAACACAGAAACTTTGAATTCGTTAAACAAAAAATATGCAAATAAATTAACAAAAACAGGGTTATGTATTTGTATACCTTTGATTAAGAAAATACACTACAAAAAAATAATAGAGTCTGCTATTCTGGTAAAAGTCACCTTTGAAGGGTTATTTTACAGATTGTTTAGTGATGAATTGTGTATAGGGAAGGTAGTCCAACAAAATGAAGATGGTATTCTTGTAGATGTTAAATTTATTGGTAGTGTTTGCATACCTAAAAGATATTTGGATGAAGAGTTTAGTGTTAAACAGATTTCTACCAATTTTTTCTGTTGGTTTTGGAAATATAATGAAAATTTTTTATATTTTTACAATGATGACATTGTGAGATTTAAGGTTGTAATTGAAAATGATAAAATATTTGGAAGGATTAATGAAACAGGGTTAGGTCCACTTTCTTGGTGGGAATAAATTATTTTATATTCTGATCTTTTAAGAATATAAATAAAATATAATTTTATTNNNTTTTAAAAATAATAAATCTTTTTAAAAAATAGTCGTTAAATAATTAATTATTTACTAATTTAATTCTTTTTTAATATTTATTTAGAATTTAATGACTTATTTTTTTAATATATTTTTATTGACATAATATTTGATTCTTTAAATAATTTATTTATTAGTTAGAAAATTCTAATTTATTTTTTTAATAATAATTTATTAAAGTGTTTCTACAAATTTTATAATTTCATTTTTACTTTTATTTTTATCATCAGATTTGAAAATAAATTCTTTAACCATTTCAAAAAAATNTTTTCTTTCTTCACTCTCATTGGATAACAATCTTTTTATTGAAAAATTATCAACATCACTTGTGCTTGTAAACTCATTAGAAATAAACTGTTTAAAAAGAACTAAAAAATCTTCTGTTTGTGGGATTATTTTTTTAAAATTTTCAATATTTTTTGTATACTTTGCATAAAATGATACCATTTCTACCACCTTAACATCCAATAAAAAAGAATTCTGTTCATTTTCATAGCTCACTACTGGCGGTACAACATCAAATAAATAATAAATTGGCATTCTTCTTAAAGAAAATAAATTACTTTGGTTTAGAAAAAGTAAAACGGCGTCATTTTGTATTTTTTTACCATTTTTTATGCCAAATAAATTACCAACCAATGTTTTACTCAAAATTTGTTCGATTAATGCATCATTAAAATAATCTTTTTTATAAAAATTATTCATTAATTCAAATAAAATAAAATGATTTACTTTGTTGATTTGTCTTCCTTCTAAATAATAAAGAATTATTCTTATTTTTAGATTGTTGTATTCTTTTCTTGATTCTTTTAAATAATTCANTATTTTAGATTCTAAATTNAANTTANTTAATTTTGATTCGTCTGTGCTTACGTAAAGAATGTTAGTAAATAAATCATTAGTGTTTTGTAAAAATGTTCTTTCATTCTTTTTTAAATGACATAGGTTGGAATACAACAAATGGAATAGTACAGGATGATTCTTTGTCTTTTTTATTAAATCAATGGTTTGCTTTATTTTATGCATATGGATAAATTAATAATAAAATTAAATATTAAAAAAAAATAAAATTTCAACATTTTTTTAATAAAAAATTTCTAAGTCATTTTTTACTTCTTTTACCAAATAATCTTCAATTTCTTCTTCATAAACAAATTTGTTTATTTTTTCACTCAAAATTAGTAAATCATATCCTCTTTTATTAAGCAAATCAATCAAATAAATAATCCTTTTTAATAAATTTATATCCTTACCATTCACATTTGCTAGCATTAATGTTCTAATCAATGTTCTTGAGTTTTTTCCTATGTTTTTTTGTAAAAAAATTAAAATTGCATAAATTAATAAATCTGAATTTTCTTCTTGTAACCAATAAAATGTTTGGTAAACAAACACTCTGTGTTTGTTAAGTGGAATATCTGAGAGTAAAGGACAGAAATTGTTTATTAAAATTCTTTTGTTCTCCTTAAAAAAATCAAAGAAAAATACCCATAAAAATTGTGTTATTTCTTCATTCTTTTCTGCATAAAATAAAAGAAATAATTTTGATAAGAAATGCTTTGTTTTTTCTTTTAGATTTATTTTACAAATGGATTTTACTGCATTGATGTTTTCTTTTTCTGCTTCTATAATTAAAAAATCAATTAACTTTTTTTGTATTTTTTCTTTGAATACGTCACTTAAAAATAAATCAGTTAAAAACAAAAATGAATTTTCTATGTCATTCAATAAATGAAGTAAAAATTCTTCTTTTTCTTCTTTAAGACATGCATAAAACAAAATTTCATAAAATTGCTCTTTGTTTTGAAATTTAAAAATAATTTCTTGAAGAATTGCTGTGTGTAATTCAGAAAAAGGAATATTTTTAAAAATGCTTTTGCATAAAACTAAGATTCTTTCATTCTTCTCGTTTGCTTTGACCAATGACCCTAAAAAATTTATGTCTGTAGAAATGAATGACAATTGAAAGACATCATCAAAAATTTCTTCTACAAAATTTTGTCCTGTCAATTTGTAAATTATTGACAAGACAATTTTATAAGATTCATAATCTGTAACATCATAAAATGACAGGATTTTAAAAAGATTCTTTAAAAAAGGAATAATTTTTCTGTCTTCAATACTTTCTTTACTTTTTTTATATAAAAATTCTAAAAATAATTTTAAAGGAGGTAAATCTAAAGTGTCTCTTCCAAACTTATTTTCTAAAAAACACAGATATTCTTTTACTAAAAAAGATGAGTAAAAATCCATAGATTTTAAAAATTCTTCATCAAAACGTAATTCTAATTCATCATAAAAATTACAAAGCAATTCTTTGATTTCTTCTAAGATTATTTCATCATAAAAGTCATTTATAATTAAAATACAATTATTAGAATATTCTTCTCTTATTTTTTTGATAAAAAGATTCTTAAAACAAGAACTTCTGTCTGTAAAAGAAGCTTTAAGTAAAAATACTTTATGCTCTTTTTCCAGTGATTTTACTGTTATAAACTGTAAAACATTTTCATAAAAATATTTTCTAACGGATGGAACAATGTCAGCGCTTCTTGAAATTAATGCTGGAATATTTTCTTTTTTTATTTCTAAAACCCTCAAAGCTTCTTTTCTTACTTCTGAGTTAGGATCGTGTTTTAAAAGTTCTTTAAGCATTTTATTTATAGACCCTGAATTGTCAATTTTCTTGTTTTGATGGTCTTTAAGTAATTTTATGCATTCTTTTCTGACATTTTTGTCTTTGTCATGCAAACTTTCTGATATTTTAGTTAAATTTTTATTTTCTAAAGAAAAAAAATTTAACAAAACCAAAATCTTTTTCCTAACCCTTGAAAGTTTACAATTTAACAAATTTAAAAGATGTTCATAAATTCGTTGCAAAAAGAAATGGCTGTTTTCATCTTCAGTCAAAGAATTAAAGGTCATTTTTATTGATATTTTAATACTATAAGGTATTTCTTTACCTTTATCAATCAAAATTATGTTTAGTATTTCAATAAAAGAATCTAAGCCCTGTTCATTGTAACAAATTATTTCTTTTACATTGTTTATTTTTTTGTTTATTTTTCTTAAAGTGGTATTTTGTATTTCTGTAAAAATTGTTTTTAAGTTTGGTTCATTCATTTTTAGGTTTAATTTTTTAATATTTAAAAATTATATTTAATTTATTTTCTTAAAATTATATTTACTTTAATTTAAAAAATAACCTTTATTTAATCTAAAAATAATATTTATTTTTTTTAAAATAGTATTCATTTAATCTAAAAATAATATTTAATTTATTTATTTAATCTAAAAATAATATTAATTTAATATTAAAATAATATTTAATTTATTTTCTAAAAATAATATTAAAAAAGAATATTTAAAAATAACCTTTATTAAATATTATTTTAAATTTCTTTTTTATCCAATAATGAAACCTCTTAGCTCAGAAGATTATTTTGTAATTCCAACAAAAACTGCCTTAAAAATTTATAAAATTTCTGATTTATCTTTAAAACATACATTAGAAGTGAAATGTACAGCATATACACTAACAAATGACTTTATTATTTACAGTGAAAAAGGAAATTTATACTACACCTCTCTTTTAGAAGAACCTTTTTCGATCGAAGAAATAGAAACTTTTACTTCTAAAATTACATTTATTTCTTTGACCAATAAAATTTTATCATTGTGCACTGAGACTGGTGAAAGTTTAGTTTATTTGTTCAATTACCCTGAAAAAAAAGAAATAACAACTATCACTCATATTGCACCAATCAGAAAGGTTTACTCGAATGGTAATACCACTTTTATAAATGATTTTAGAAATAAATTAAAATTATTTCCTACAAAAAAAGAATATGACAACGTAGAAAATATTTTTTATCACAAATATCTTTTCGCAATAGAAAAAAGAAATTTATTTTGTTTGAATCAAAGTGCTTTTGCTGTATTTTTACAATGTAAAGAAGAAATTAAAGATGTATTATTCAGCAAAAATGGAAGCATTCTTTTTATTCAATCCCCTAAAAATATTTTTGTTTATGATTTTAACAAAGAAAAATTGTTGAAAAAAATTTCTTTNGAAGTAAAAGAAGATTCTGATGAATTAATCGAAGAAAGACAGAAATTTAAAAGAAAAAACATGGTTGATTCTTCTGAATTATCAGAAGAATCTGAAATTTTTTATGACTCTTTTATTTTCGATGAAAAAAATAATACAATTATTTTGATCAAAGAAGAAGAATTTAAAATAATCAAAGAAGCAACCACTGCGTTAGGAGAAAAAATTTTGAGTCAAAAAATGAAAGATGTAATTTTTGAAAAAGCAAATTACGAAGAAACTTTTGTATTTTTAGAGGAAAAAGAATCAACTTTTAAAAATAAAAAAAGTAAAAAACCAAACGTAATTTTGAAAACAGAATTTGTAGAACCAAACAAAGAAGACTTTTCTGTTGCCAACGAAAATATTTCTAATTTAAAAATCAATAATGAAACAACAGTAAAATTAGAAAATATGTTTTTAGAAGATTTTTTTGAACACGAAGTAATCTCACAATCAGTAAAATCTTTTAAAATAAAAGAAGAAATAAAACCAAAGTTAAAGATTATTTCTAAAAATGATAGATTATCTTTGCTTGATTACAATTCTTATGGTTATTTGACATCTCTTTTGGGAGAAGAAGCTTGTTTTGTGAATTTAATTTGTCATGACAAAGAAGTTGGTGTTTATAAAATCATAGACAGAAATTTATGTAAAATAGGATCAAGTAACGAAGGAAAGATTGTTTTAGCCAACGGATTAGAAAACAAAAATAAGTTTTATTTTTATTCACCAGAATTTTGTTTTGAAAATGAATTAGAAGATGAAATATTGCACGTAAGTTTGGCAGAAAATTTCATTTCCTTGGCTACTAAAAATAATTTGTCTGTTTTTTCTTTTAGTAATGAAGAGATTTGTTCTTTTTACTTTAAAGAAATAACTTTTTTAAAAAGTAAAAAGGGTTTTATTTTTCTGGGAGAAAATAACAAATTAAATGTAATTAATTTACAAAATGAATTTGAATCAAAAGTTTATTTTTTAGCGAGCGAATTTGATTGGTTGGATTNTTGGGATAATAAAGTATTTTTTTCCTCACACAAGAATGGAAATGAAATGATTTTTCAGTTTAAAAATGGGTTATCAGAAAAGGTATGTGAGTTAAAGAGTGTTCCTTTGATAATCAAAGATGATCATGTAATTTCTCTCTTTAAATTAGAATCAGAACCATTTATTGAATATAATATTATAAATTATAAAAAAAACAAAATACCTGAATTTAAAGAAGTAAAGAAAATTATTGAAGAAGAAAAAGAGCCAGAATTTAAAAGAGAGATTTTTTTTAAAAGTAAAAGATTCTCTCCTTTTAAAAAATAATTAAAAAATTAATTGAATTTATTTTTTATTTAATCAATGACTGTTAAATGTACGTCCCATTTTAAAGCATTAGGGTCCACTCTGTAAGAATCAGCTTGAATTGATTTATCAATTAAATGAGTATTTAAAATAAAACAAGGCTCTCCTTTATAAAATTTAAGAATTCCCTTAGCACAAAGTGTATGAATAATATCTTCTTCAGTGATAGAAGTGTGCAAAGAAATTTCTTTGATAGAAATACTTTTTACTTGTCTAAGTAATTCAACAATTGTTTCAGTCCAATAAGATCTATAACTTAATAATCCAAGATCACTCAAAGGTTTTTCTGGCGATGCACATTTTTTCTCTCTTTTAGAGAGTAAATATGAAAAATCTATTAAAACTTTACCGTACCCTTTTTTTTGTTCATGTGGTAAGGTAAGAATACAAGCTAAATTATAACCTTGTTCAGAATTCTTCTCCTTTGAAAAATATCCTAAAATGTGGTACCCCGTAGAAGTGTATCTACACAAAACATAGAACATAAACACATCAATGTCATAGTAAAGTGTTTTATGATCTAAAAATAATTTAGAAATGAGTGCTAAATTTCTACAATAATTCTTTTGCATGTGTCCATCCAATTCAAAAAAAGAAAGATTTTCTTTTCTGTAAATTTCATTTCCTGGCGGGTGTCTTAATTTACATTTGTTAAGATGTAATTTTAGTGTGGTTTCATATTTAAAATAAAACAAACAGAATGGACAAATGTGAATTATTTCAGATTGAATAAATAATTCGGGGTATGGAGAGAAATACCAAGCATCAATCAAATGTTCATTAATTTTGATTCTATTTACATTTTTTAGTTTGTAAATTTCATCTTCTTTAATTGTGTTAGTTTTTTCATCCTCAGATTCTATAAAAGAGGTTCTTTTTTTGGTTGGTTCTTTTTTTATAGGTTCTTTTCTTTTTTTCTTTTTCGGGATTTCTATCTCAAAGGGGTCATCCAATTTTAAAAGATCTTCACTCACCCATTCATCCAATCTTTTGTTGTAATCAATGTAATGGATGTAAAAGTATCTTTTTGATTGTGTTTCTTTTATTCCTAATATTTCTCCTTTATGAAAAGGTGTTCCGTCCATATTTTTCTTAATAAATAATTTGTAACCAATTTCTATCGCAGAAGGATCCATTTAAAATAAAAAAATAAATTAATAAATAAAAAAAAATTAATTATTTTTAAAATATTTTTTTATTTGTAAAAAATAATCAATTTTTAATTTTTATTAATTTATTTTGAATTTTTCATGTGTATTTGTAAAAAATTTTTTGATTTTTCAGATTAAAAATTTAAACATTTTTTGCGATAAAAAATTAAAAAATTTTAATATTAAGTCAATTTTTAGAGTAAAAATATCTTTTTAAATTTTTTAATTAAATTGGTATTTTAATGATCTTTTGTATTTTAAGCACTCCTTTCTTGAGTTTTATTTAGTTCTTCTTCATTACCACTATTCGTACCAAAACCTTCTCTGTTAACATTTAACCCTTTTGCATTGAAAGCACTTTGGGAAGAATTTTCTGGGAATCCACTGGTGGATGGAATCATTCCACTTTCATAAAAGGATGTACTGGTTAAAGGAATACTATGAGTACTAGAAGAGCTTCTACCATAAACGTTACAGCTGCTGTCAGGGGTTGGTAATGCTCTAGCAGCACTATGATTCTCAATTTCTGTTACGTCGATTTCAGGTGATTTTGGTTCACTGGAATTCGGTGTAAAATTTGAGGCAAAAGGTTGCCAGAGTGCAGGTTTAGGTTGAGTAATATTTTGTGGTGGTAGGTTAAAATCCATCTGTTGATTTCTAAACATGTCACTTGGCTGTCTACCCAAATTAAATCTTTCATTCAAACCTGAACTTTGAAAATCTGTCTGAGGATAATTGCCATAATTTAATTTTCTAAAAGCACTGGTATCAGAAGAAGCGAAATTTGGAACTTGATCGTTTGGTCGTGACAACATAGAATTTGAAAGATCTAATCCTAATGGTTGATAATTTAAACCAGGATTATTGTAATGTCTTTGTAACGCCTGCGATTGCAATATTTTGCTATAATCAGAGTTAGATGGTTGTAAGAATGGATTGTTTGGCATGTTTTGATAATAACTTCTCATTAAATCGTCTTGTAAACCTAACTGTTGACCATAATTCATCCTATTTTGCATATCATAATACATTGGCTGAGGTACTATGGGCCTGTTATTAAATTGGCTCGCACCATAAACAGAATTATAGCTAGGAAAACTTTGTGAAGAATCATTTAAGAAAGGTCTTCTTAGTAACTGATTATAAACATCAGGCTGGTTACCGTAAATATTTTGCTGTCTTAAAAGATCTGCTTGGCTTGCTTGACCGAAATAATTATTTTCTGGTTGTAAAAACTGAGGTTGTCTTTGATTAAAAACACCTTGCGGCAACTCAGATGTATTATTTTGATTAACCAAACTTTCTTCTTTTGATTTATTTGCACTCTGATTAGGAACATCAACATCAGATTTCTTTTCTTTTTCATTGCCTAAAGTTTGTTCAGCTGTTCCTGTCACAGTTTCTTTGGTTGAAGGCCTTAATTCAATGTCATACTCCACACCCTCAATTGTTATTTTCTGAAATAATTTAGGAGCACATGCTTTTGTTGCAGAAGTAGTTGAAGTTATCATTGAGTTTAATTTTTGAACCACTTTTTCTCGCATTATTGGTGTTTGTGGCGGCATTATTTCTACATTACTGTCTGGTTCTACGTCATTGTGTTCTGGTTGTTTTTGTTGAGGAATTGGTTGTGGTATAGTTTTGCTAATCATATTTTGAGGAATTAATATTGGTTTGAGTAGCGAACCTTTGTTTATTGGCAAAGCTGTTCCAGGACTAATTTGGTATACTTGTCCTCCAACCATTGGTAATTTAATTATCTGAGGAGACATGTTTGTTAATCCTTGCATACTTTGTGGGTACAAAACAAACTGTTGATTTGTAACAACTGGTATTTTTGGTATATTAGCAGTTAAGTGTTGCTGTTCTACCATTTGTTGAGGAGTTATAATTTTGGTTGGCTGCAAATCAAATGGTGCATCAGCAGATCCTTGACTTGCACTTGGCAAACATTTCTTTTTTGCTGGCGGTTCAACATTTTGCGTGTTTTGAATAACAGTTTTGCTTTTTTTATTTTTTGGACCATCATCACTACTTTCTTCTGTATCTGTTTCATCATCAGAATCATGTTTCCTCTTCTTCGATTTATCCATTTTTTCACTTTCATCGGTAGATTCATTTATTTCAATCTTATCTCCATGTGCATTACTTTCTTCTTCTGATGAATCTTGGATGGTTTGTCCTGGTTCACCAGATGCTCCTTGAAAATCTTCATCCTCTTTTTCATCATCTTGAGCTACAAAATCAGGTATATGGAATGGATTTTCTACTACAGTGTGTATAACACAAGTGGAATCACCACAATGTGCTCCTTCTGTGTATTGTAAATGTTGATTATGAGTAATAGGCAATTGGTTTGGACATACACCTGGCTTAAGAAACCATGGCACTAAATCTGGCTTTGATTGTACATGATTTATAAGTAAAGTTAATGAGAATGCTATTTGCATGAAGGGTATTCTGTATTTTTCTTTAAATACTTTTTATCTTTTCTTATCTTAAAAAATTTTTAAAAATTTAATTATTGATTCCATTTAAAAATCAAAATTTTTTAAGAAAAATCAATTGAAGATTAAAATTATAAATTAATTTTTTATTATGGCATTTGGTTTATTGTGGTATTGTAATAATAGCTTATAAAAAGATTATAAAAAAATGAGTAATTAAAGAATAAAAATATATTTAAAAATTCTGCAAAATGTGTAAAAAGTAAAAATAAAATTGTATTTGCAAAAAAACAATCAAAAATATCTGTAAAAATTAGTAAAAATACATTCAAAAATATTTTAAAATGTTTAAAAAGTAAAAATAAAATTGTATTAGTAAAAAAACAATCATAAATATTTATAGAATTAGTAAAAATATATTCAAAAATATTTCAAAATCTGTAAAAAATAAGTAAAATTATTTGCAAAATTTTGATCATGTATTTTAGTTTACCGCCAAGTTATCATGATTTTTAGTTCACCCCCAAGAAATATAAATTAAATTAATAATTAAAATTCTTGTTTTACAATCTAAACATGCAAATAAAATAATTTTTTAATTATCTTCTTCTTTTAATAAATTTTATTATAAAAAAAATAATAAAACCTAAAAAGAACGGAGTAAAAAATAAAAAATAATTTTCATAATTAGTTAAATTTTCTCCAATCAACCTTTGACTCAACAAAACTTTGACTAGTATTTTTAGGAATAAACCTATACTCACAACAAACATTCTCACTATCATATAACTTACAAGGATTAAAAAGTTTTTTACCATATTCAATAGGAATATCATGACAATCATAAAAACTTTTAAAAGGAATATAATGATTTTCATAAATATCTTCAGCAAAGATTTTTCTCTTTTCTCTAATATAATCAAATTGAGCATCCATAACTAAATAATTATCATAGATTGATTCAATTATTTGTTTACAAGCATTTAAAAATTTATTTCTTAATTTTATGGCAGTGTCATTTAATTTCTTATCAGAAAAATTTAATCTTTTTAATGCCAATTTTAATGTTAGAACATCTAAAGTTTCATTCTTGTAAGAATAAGTAATTTTTTTAATATCTTTTGTTAACATTCTTTTTATTTCTTCTGTATTTTCTAAGTTATCAAATATTCTTTGTTCAAAATTATTAGAAATATATTCGTATTGTCTGAACAAATCTGAACAGTTTATTCTTGATCTGCATAAAAGAAATTGTAAATTATGAAATACAAATATTTTTAGTTGGTTTATATAAAATGTTTTTAGGTTGTTTATTGATGGTTCTGAATAGAGTGCTTTTAAGGTTGGGTT
>RCSS01000727.1:0-14918 GCA_004000155.1 Tubulinosema ratisbonensis | reverse complement strand
CAGCTAAACTTTTTTTCCTTATGATATTTTGTACAAAAGGTAATGATTAAATTTAAGGCCAAAACAATGTTATTTTTATTTATTTTTTCTTTTTACACAAAAACTTACCCACCAAATAATCTTTTTATTTTTTTTTATTTTTGATGGAAACAAAAGCTTAAACAGTTTATAATATACTTTAAAACTGTAATAAAAAACAAATTTACTATATTTAAAGTGTATTTACTGGTGTCATTATGCTTATGATTTTTTCACGACCCTAAAATTATGCAAAAAAAACTAGGTGTTAAAAAACTCAGCAAAAATCAAAAAAATTCAAAACCCAGTCGAATTTTCATGTCTAAAAAATTTTGGTATTTAAATTAGAAGTTATAGCATTTGATACTGCTTTTTGACTAAAAATCAAATTTTTGTTATTTAATGCGGATTTTTATCTTTTAAAAAATTTCGGTCGTACAAAACATTGATTGAATACATCAATTATTTAGAAAGCGATATATTTATTTTTTGTTAAAATAAATTAANCCCAACGTTTTCTTTCCCTTACTCTTTTTTCTAATCTTTTGTATAAAATTATCATGAATTAGAATATGCTAAAGTAAATCATAAAAAATGTCGATTAATTTTCATGCATTTTTTAAGATAAAAAACATTAAGAGATATAATATAAACATGATTTCTAAGTGCTGTTGCTGAAAAAAACTAATAAGTATTTTCAGTTAATTTTTCGGCTATTGTATAATTATAAATAAAGTGTAAAATATTTAGATTTTTTTAGTTTCGAAAAATTTTCTTCATTGTTTTTTTTTAATTTTTTAACTTATACCCATCAATCAACTGGTTTATAATTAGATTTTATATCCGGAATTGCATTTGTGTCAATAAAATTAATCTTTTTCAGTAAAAACCTTTTTAAATTTTATATTTATTATTGAGTTTCTGATAAATATTTTTAAATATACACATGTTTATTTAAAATAATCATCAGCTACGTAGTTTATCTGAATAATTTCACAAAGGGTTTAAAATATTAAAACACTGTTTTAAAATAGGTCTTTATATCTTTTTTGCTAGAGTTTTTTTAATTTGCTTGTTTGAAAAGAATAATACCATCTTATAGTTATCAGAAACATTATTATTAAAAAGATTTTCAAACTAGAATAAAAGAAAACAAAGTTACATTTATTTATATATACTATCAAAATTTAATATATGATGGTTTCTTAGGATTCTATTGAAAAAAAGAATCATATTGATGGGGTTGGATATGTTCTTACAAACTTGTTTCTTTTTATAATTAAAAGTACCATTTATACCTGAAAAAGTGACAATTAGACAGGTACTACTGTATTTAAGATAATAAAATATATTTTATTTTGATAATTTAATAAAAATATATTATTTTGATAATTTAATAATATGTTTGAAATATTAAAGTGTTGTAGCTGCTAGATAATTGGGAGCTAAAAAAAAGTGAATGAAAAGATTTTGTTGTCTTAAAAAAGGCAATAAATATCATTTGATCATTTAAAAGTATTTCAGTAAAATTTTAAATAAAAGTAGATTCTAAAAAATATTCTTAAATTAAAAACAATAAACGCAGCCGTGCCAGTTACGCATCTAACCTTTAAGAATGGTAATATACTTTTTTAAAATTTCACAGTTATATTTTTAATATTTAAAATAAAAAAATTTATTATCATAAAAATTTTTTTTATTGATCAAAGAAACATCTAAAAAACTCATTCCTCATCAATCTTTAAAACAGCACTCTCAAAATCATTCACAGTAAAAAGATCAAAGAAATTTTCCTTCCAAACAACCACAACCTTATTCTTCTCATTCAATCTAAACAACACATTCCTACAATTCATATCAAAATAATAAAATTTGACAAACTCAATTACAATCTTTTTATTTTCAATGTTATCTAATTTATAAACAGAGTCAAATAAACAATAACTTTGTATTTTTATATACAAGAAATTGGGTTTGTTTTCTAAAATGATTTTATTTTCGCCATGTTTGAGGAATAAATATAATTTTAGAAGGTAACATAGAATTATGCCTATCAAGAATGAGAGAAATATTGGTAGTTTTATTGAGATTAGTGCTACTAAAAGTGTAATTGACAGGTCTAAATAACTGTTATCAAATGCGTCTAAGGTGTATTCGTAGCACATTGAACAACCTATCAACAAAGGAAAGAATGATTGTACGAAATAGGGTACAGTTTTAAGCACAAGGTTAAGAATAGGAAAGATTAACAAAAATACTATCACCAAACAAAAAGCATCAATTGAACTTAGTCCATTCTCAAACAAAATACATGAATAAGGACATATAAAATAAACAGGAAAAAGACACAAAGAACAAAGAAGATTAGTTATCCCTTGTGTCCTTAGCTCTTTAGAAAAATTATATCTTTTTTTGGTAAAAGATTCGTAAGACAAAAGATTGACTGGCAGTTGTAAAAGACAAAACAAAGATATTGAAAAAATCTTTGGTATAAGTTTGATTAACACTTTAAAATCTAAATCTTTTATCCCATGGTTGGTAAATAAATTAATACCTGAAAAGAAATCTACTTTTTTAGCATAAAAATCTTCTTTTTTAAAAAAGTAAAAAATCACAGAAACCAAAAAAGAAACACCTAAACTCAAATGATTAAACAAAAATCTTTTTTCTAAATAAAAAATTATAAAAACTATCACACAGATACAAATATATACTGTGTTATTGGGTTTAAATAAAATTAATGGGATTTGGAATTGGGTTATACCAGTACCAACCATTATACCATTAGAAACTGATAAAGGAACTCTACGAAGTATCTTTGCAAACGGGATAAACACAAACGACATCAAAGAATAAATTAGGGTGGCAAGAAAAATGGCTACTAGCCCATTTACAAGAAATTTATCTTTATTTTCTAGATAAGCTGTTGTCATTACATCATTTACCATCACGGATGTTTCTGATATTGGTCCTGCTACTAACGGTATCTGCGAAAACAAATTGAAAAATAATTGACTTACAACGGTTGATAGAAGATAAAAGGTGGTTGACACTGATTTAAGTTTGTTTAATAGTGTATCATCTACCTTTTGATCTACTAATAACATTATTCCGCCATATGTGGTCAGTTCGATTATATTTAATAAAAATAAAAGAGTGTAAACGTATAATCTTGTTTTTAAGATTTGATTTTTTGATGACATAAGGATTAAATTTTTTAGGGGAAGGAGAATGTTTTCTTTTATTGGCTGATTTAGTAAATTTGTTGGATGATTTTAGTTGTTTCAGAAAAAAAAGGAGAAATAAAAAAAATGAGTTTCCAAAAAAAATTTTTTTATGATTGTTAAATATTTTTTGAATGAAAAGAACTTTACATTTATTTACTAAAAAATTAAGTATACAAAAAATAATAAACTGAAACTCAACTTGTTTGCAGAGTTGGTGTCATTTAAATCTTTTTTGCTGTTATTTTTTGTGTTTTTGTTTTTGTCATTGTTTTTATCGGAATTTTTATCGGAATTTTTTTCGGTTGGTGGATCATTTTTACTATCTTGGTTGGTAGGATTGGTTGTATTGTTTTGTTGAGAGGTGGTATTAGATTGGGGGTTGGTGTTTTGTTGTGTATTGTTAACAGGATCGGAGTTATTCTGATTTACTTCTGAGGGCTGAAAAATGCCTTGATTTGTATTATTAGGTGTAATAAAACCTACGCCTGTTTGTATTGGATCACTATTATTAACCATACCTTGTGTATTATTTCCTGTCTGAGATACATAATTCATTCCTTGTGAAGTGTAAACAGGTGACACATTTGGTTGTATAACCCCATTTCCTTCGTTACTATTGACAATATCTACCCCTCCATAAACATATTCTTGTAATTCGTTATTACTTGGAGTATAAAACGATCCTCCGTTTTGATCAGTGGTCAAGTATCCAACATTAAAATTCATATTATCATCAGTTTGGATCAAAGCACACTTGTTACTGTCTAAAGAATCAATCATAATTGGCTCAGAGGTAAAAACATATAATTGACTGGTTAGTATTTTTGTAAAGTAAATGATTAGCAACATTGATTGTTTTGATTGTTTTTTTATAAATAGAAAGATTTGTGCGATATTTTACTTTAAAAGGAATTTTTTTTTGATTTATTATTTACGTAATAGAATATGAGTTTATTAAAAATTTAATTTTTTAGTAAAAAATGATGAAATGAATGTAATTTTGCAAAGATAATCCTAAAAAAATGTATTAAACAAAAGTTTAAAGGGAATTCAAAAAATGTTGAGCTAATAATATTTTCTTAAATTTTCAAAATTTTATATAATCTTTTAACAAGTAATATTGTAGGTAGAAAATTGGTATAAAAAATTTTATTCAAAAACAATATGGACAGAAGAAATATGTGGGAAAGAGCGATTAATGTATTTATTAAAATTTTTATAATAATTACATCAAAGGATTTTTTAATTAGAAATGCAATTATATTTTCTTAGATACAAAAATATTAAATTTAATTTGTTAAAAAAATAATATCACATTTTAAATCAATTATGGTTGTAATATTTTTAATAAATAATAAAAATACAATTATTGTGTTTCTTATTACTTGATAAATACATTATAATAAAGAAGAATATTCGTGAGATAATAAAAAATGATATTTTACTTATATCATTTTTTAAACATATAATAAAATAATCATATCGATCACTTTAATGTTTTTTATTGAAATTTTCGACTGAATTTATTTGTATTTACTTTAATACTTTGTTGTTTTTAAGTTACTTAAGGATGGTAAATTGATACGAAAGGTTTTGCTATACCTACAATGTAATATACGAGATATTTGTCCATCAAAAAAAGATATGATAGGATACATTTCTTTGTAACTAGAAACACCAAAAGAAATTGCAAATATTTCATCCGCTGAAACCTCCCCATGAACTCTATCGACAATCCAAGTCTGCCTTGTCTTGCAAGCTCTGGTTGCAAGATACTTTGTGTTGCTACAGGAGTTTTTTTCAAAATAAATGTTTAATGAAATATATTTTTATTGATGTTAGTAGTACTTTCTTATTTTTTACCTATATTTCAAGAATAAGGTATACATAGGCAGTCTATAGTGCACAAGTATGATTTTAACAAGTCAAAGGCATGTAGTATTTAAATGCTACATTCAAATGCATAAAAATATATTACAACATAATTTTTTTAATTTGAATATAATATACAATATGGAGAAAGCGTAGTTGTAGGTTTTTGTGCGGTTTTACATACTTAGACAACAAAAAATATAAAATATTTTATTTCATCAAAAATATTTTGTTATTTTCAAGAAAGTTTAATGTTTTGTATTAATAAGACTAATTTTTTTCTTCATTATAACCATTAATGAGAGCATATTAGAAATATATGTTATTAAAATAAAAAAACTAAAGAATCTAGTCATTTAAAAAATAAAATGTTATAAGATTATAAAGGAAGTTAAAAATTACCTTTTTTCATAAAATTCTATTATTAAATCATAAAAATGTATATTAATAATTATTTATTTAAATTAAATTTTGAAGATTAATTTTGCGGTAATTCACTACACACTAAACCAGAAAGAAAACCTGTAACTAAAGCCTGTAAGGTAAGGTAGACTTAGGCATTCAATAGAGTGCACGGGGTGGATTTTAGCGGGCGAAAGACTTGCAGTATATTGAACTATCCCTTAGTATGGGAAACATATTTTACCGTATATTTCCGTCGACTAGGTATAAATACTCTCATAAAAAAGGTATAGCGAAAAGATCTCCGTATGGATTTCCCATCCCTAGGCAACAAAAAAAAGGGGAGGGTGCCAGAAAGAAAAAATAATTGAATGAAAAAAAGTACTTATGCTGATTAAAAATTTATACTTTGCTTATAAGAATAAAATAAATTTATACTTTTTTTATAAGAATAAAAATAAATTTATACTAAATAAGAAACAAAGTCTATAAACAGTGTCTTTGTCTCAAAGGTACCTGACTTAAGGTATATGAGGATATTACAAATTTATTTTAGCTAATTTTTTTTATACATTTACTAATTTATGATTTAAAAATATGTTTACTTAAGATTATTTTTGAATAATAAAAATATTTTTAAAACAATCAATTACTTAAAATATTTCTCTAAAGATATTTTCTATNAACCATGTCTTAAAGGACATTTAGTAAATAAGTTATATATTTATATAAAAATATAGAATATTGACATTATAAGATAACTTTCTTTAATATTACCTTTATAATAAACTGAATGAAGTAATTATTTTTTTTAAATTTATTTTTTGGTGATTTATGGATAGAAAATCCCACGAAGATCTTTGCTATACCTTCTATATAAAATATTAGTACCTATTTACAAGAAACCTATGTTAATTTATGTTTCTATAAAATTAGGTATAGCGAAAGATATTAAGAGCCTTCATCCTCTAGGTTACCTCCTGCACTCTATTGATCGTTTGCAGGCTTTAGTTAGAGAAATTTAAATTTATTTAATACCCATGAAAACATTTAAAGAAAAAATAAGAGTAAAAAGTCTTTACAAACCATTAAACAAAAGTAAAAAGTCAATATCATTATTTTTAATATATTTTTCCTATGAAGACTTGGTACATATACGGTAAGATAATTACTTTCATAAAAAACCTAAATTTATTCAAAAAAATCTTCTTGTATCTTTAGTGTTACAAGTAATATAAAAACAAATTAGAAATATACGTGATCATAACATTAAAATCGTATTAAGTTAATTATTAACTTAATTTACTTTAAAGAATTTAAAATTTGATTTCTAGGAAAGATAACATTTAAAAAATTTATAAAAATTCTTTTATTCATTCTATTTAATTAAATCAATTTTAAATGTATTAGTGCCACAATAACTTAGACTTTTACTATATTTTTTGTAAATATTATTATTTTATTTAAAAAGAATTAAAACTATTATTAATTTAAGGATTTTTCACTTAAAAAGAGAGAAAAAATGAATCAACTGTTTTAAAACTAAACACACACATTTTAAAAATTAAATATTCATTTATTGGTTACTTTAATAAAATGTTTATTAATTTAATTAACAAATTAATTAAAAAAACACTAACCCTTTTTAAAATTAACCAATAAAAAATTATCTCCTTTGTTTACACTGGTTTTATTTCTAAAACTGTTAATTAACAAATACCATTTCTGATTAGTCAATTCAGAAACATACTTAATATTTAAATTTAAGAAACATAAACAAACAATGGAAAAAGAGCTTAGAACCACAAGACAGGANATGTTATTTGATTACATAAACTCCTCTTTAATAACCACTTTGTACCTAATATTCTCTCTTTGGTGGGTTACCAAAGTAGCATCAATAAAGAATGCACCTAGGAAAGGGTTAAGAATTTTAGCTAACCTGCTTTACTTCATTTCTGCATTCTCTCTTTTTTTCTGTGACTGGTTGATAGTTTTTTTAAGCACACAAATGGAAATTAACAAGAACACAGTTGAGAAATTAGGTTATTTGGAAGGAATGTTTATTTTTTCTAGTAAAGAGATAAACTTAGTAGAACTTTATAACTTATTATTATTTGTTGGTCAGATATTAAAAATAAGCACAATTTATTTACTTACCTCTTCATGGGTACCATTTACTAAGTCAAAGTCACCAATTGACAAGAATACCAAACAAGAATTGCTTACCAAATTATCAGAAGCTTCTATTATCTCATTTACCAAGTATTATGCCATTTTTAGAGTACCTTTCTTTGTATTTTTAAGAATGTACCAACATTTGTTTGACAATGACACAATTTTATTTCTTAGGAGTGTAATTTTTGGGTGTGAGATTATGTTATGTGCTTTGTTTTTAGTCATCTTAAAAACAAAATATCAAAGCATATTACACAATGAGAATGATGGTATCAAAGGAAATTACTGCGGTATAAATATACTTATCTTAGTTCTGATATTAGATTCATTCTTTAACCATATACTTCATACATTATCAATACCATTAGTGTTTAGTGAACTGATAGCTTACATTGTAGAGAAATTAGGATTTCTTTCTCAATTACTTTGTAACATTGTGTTACTTACCTTGTTATGCCCTCAGTTTAAAGAAGATTTTTTCGAGAAAAATAAATCATGTAAGGTTGATATTATACCTTATGAGAATGAAGATTATAAATCTGANAGTAAAAGAATGGAAATAGAGTCTTATGAATTGGTAGATGTTATTGGACCAAGTGAAAAAGTTTTACAGCAGAACAGCTAAATAGAATAAATTATTAGGTTAAAAAAATATTTTATAAAACATTTTAAAAAAACATTTAAAAAAAGGTAAATAAAATATAATTAAAATTAAATTAAATAAAATAAATTAAAAATATTCAAAATATAATTAAAATAAAAATATTAAAAAAAATAATAAAAATAAAAATATTAAAAAATATATTAAAAATTAAATAAACGTATTAAAAATATTTATAGTAAATAAAAATACACAAAAAATATTATACAAAATTAAATAAAAATACTTAAAAAAAATAATTAAAATTAAATAAAAATATCTTTTATTGATTAATCTCTTGTTCTATTCTTTAAATAACTTCCCAAAACAATCAAAGGAAAAATTACTGAAGCATCNCCAAATACTTTTACTGCACTGTTTACTGGTGCTATCTTACCCCAACTGATAGCCTCTTCTACATTAGCACCTGCATCACTCCCATCAAAATCATTTGCTGTATTAATCAATACACAATGATTTAAACCATCTTTAAACAAATTAGCATTTAAAATGTGATGTTTAATCAATCCTCCTCCTAAAATAATAGCACTGGTATTTTTCTCAAACATTGTTTCTTTGTTCATTCTGTAAATATCTTCTACTATGTCTAATTTTAAAGCACTTCTTTTATTGTAAAAGGTAAGCATATCACCAATAGAACCATCAATCAAGGCAGGAGAGTAAACTGAAATATTATTTTTAGCTGTCCAATACAAAACACTCTTTTCATTGTTAATTTTTTCTCCCATTTTCTTTATAAAAATAGAAGGTGTGATAATCAAAGGATTCTCTTCTGAATAATCTTGTAATAATTCATCAAGAAAAGAATTGAACCATTTCTCAAATAAAAAGTAACTTTCATTAGAAATAACTAAATTTCCTACCCTGTTAAACCCATTCTCTCTCAATTCTTTTCCTTTTAAATCAAAAGAAGCTAATTTATGGTCATACAAAGTTTTCATTAAATCTTCTTCTATTCCTCCTCCTGTTGTAACAAATACATCAAAATGTTTATATTTTGCCAAATGACAAATAATTTCTCTTATTCCACTAGAAATCATATTACTTGTGCACCCAAAAAATATTTTTGTTTTTTTCATTCTATTCACTTCTTCTATTGCCAAATGAATATTGGTAGACTGAAAACCAGTTGTTTTGAATGAGTTAATGAATTTTTCAAGTGTAATTTCTTCTTCTAAATCTAAACCTTGTACTTTTGTAGCAAATTCTAAGTCATCTTTCTTTTTTGATGCCAGTGATTCAACATTATTTGGAATTTCTTTCATGCAAAAAAAAATTTTTTACAATTTAAATTATTTTTTTAATAATTAAATTATTTTTTTACCAATTAAATTAATAATAAAAATAATATTTCTTAATTATTCTGTCTATTTTAAATATTAAATAAATATTATGTAAATAATAAATAATTAAATAATTAAATAATTTAATAATTAAAAATTNGAACAGAAAAAAATAACATTCGATTTATGTCAATAAAGTTCATATTTTATACAACTTTCAGCTTAAAACATTTACGTTCTTAATTTATTTAACACTTACAGAATGCATTCTTTCTTCTAAGTTATAATCTTTCTTAAAGTTACTTTAAAATTAAATTCAATGCGTTCAATTAATAAATTAAACTAGTTTGTTTAAACTGATTGAATATCATTTGATTTATTTATCAACAGATTTGTGTTTAAAAACTGATTTTTATTTTTAAGAAAATTAAAGAAAATATTTTATTTTTTGTTTAATATATTCATTTATTTAAAAGAAGAATGTAAATTTTTCAATTATAAAATACCTGATGGCACAATAAAGAAAACGAAATTATTAATTCTTTTATGATTTTTGATAATTTTAATTAAAAGTTGTATTTTTTATAAGTTTGCTTTGCATAAATTAAATTAATTTTTAAAAAACATTTTTTTTATTTAATAAATATGACTTTATTTTAATTTTATTCAATTTATGCAAACTAAACCTATAAAAAATTCAAATTTTAGTTAAAACAAACAATTTATTTTAGTAAAAACAAAGAAATATTTAATTAAAAATAAATAATTTATTTTAAAATAATATTTTTATAAATATATTTTTTGTACATCATTAAAATGAAATTCTCCTCCACAAGTAGGACACTTTCTAAGCCTACTCTTTAACCTTTTTTCTATACAATCATGACAAAACACATGCATACACTTCTTAATAACAGTATCCTTATAATTCACATCACATGTCATACACTTAAGTACCTTCTTATACTTCTCTAATTCATCAAATACGTCTGCTGAGCCATTTTTTATAATTGAGTCTACTATTTTTTTCAAAGTTTTATTCTCATTTTCTAACTCAAATAATTTTTCTTTTTCATAATTTATTTCACTGTTTTTTTCTTCAACTTTTCTTTTAAATTCATTTAATTTTGTAATTAAATTTATATTTTTTTCTTTTTCTAATTCATTTTCTAAAACTACAAAGTCAATTTTTTTTCTGTAATCTTTGTAATTATTTTCTAAATTATTTATTTTTTGTTTTAATTCATGCATTTCTAAAAGTTTATCCATGTAAATTATAAAATTATCATTTTTGTCTTTCGTAAATGATTTTAAATACTCTAATTTTTCTTCATAATGCTTAGTTACTTCTAAAAGAGATCTCTCACTTTCTTCCACTTTCTTAAAATATTCTTCAACCTTTGATAAAAGAGTGGTGTATGATTTATTTATTTCATCATAAGCCAAGGAAATATTCCCCAATTCTTCTATTAAAGTTGTGTCTGTTAAATTTTTACTGTCATATTCTAATTTTTTGTAATTTTGCCAATTTTTTTTACTTTCATGCATTAACGAATTTATTTCACGAATTTTATTTTGTAAATTTTCATTTCTTCTCTTAAAATTTTCATATTCAGGTTTTATTTTAGTAATTTCTTTAATTTTCTCTTCTAAATTATCTTCTAACTTTACCTTCATTTCTAAAAATNAGTCACTTTGCAATTGTGAACACTTTAAATGTAATTCTCTTTCCTTTACAATCTCATTTTCTAAATTTTCTTTTTCTTTCTCAATTTTTAAAATTTTATTTTCTAAAAAATAATTTTTATTTTTTAGTTCTAAAATTTCATTTTTTAAATTTTCTATTTCTTTTTCATATTCACATTTTAAAAAAGAAATTTTGTTTTGTAAATTTAAAAATTCTTTGTTAATTTCTTCATTTTTAGATTCTTTTACTAAAATGTCAAAAGTTTCTTTCAGTTTTAAACTGTGCTCCGTTGTAAAAGATTTTTCTTGGATGAGTGAGAGTGATTGTATTTTACTTTCTAATTCACAAATTTTGTTGTCTTTTTCTATGATTTCTTTGTTAAGCTTCTCTAAAATGTTGGTTTCTTTTGAATCTTGGTTTAAAATTTCATTAAGTCTTTGCTTTAAAGAATCTGCTTGTTTTTTGTTAAAGCATAATTCAGCATAAATAAATGATTTTTGTTTGCTAAACAGATTGTAAGTTTTGTAAAGTGAATGTAATTCTTTTTTTATTTGTAAAATTTCTTCTTCTTTAAGTTTAGTTGTTTTTGATTTTTCTGTCATGAGGGATTATAAATTAAATTAAAAAAACTTATAAAATATAAAAATAAATAATTTTTCCTATTTAAATTTTTTAAAAAATTATATATTTTTATAAACAATTGTTTATAATAAAAAAAAATATTTATTTGAATTATATAAAATATAAATTATATTTGTAATTGTAATATTTTTATAAAAAATCATAAAACAGCATTTATTTTTTCTAAATATTATTTAATTTTATTAATACAAAATAAAATAAAAAAATACTTCTACAAAAAATAGTTTTATTTATAAAATTTTTTTACTTTTTTACACTTAAAATATTTATAAACATAAAACATTAAAAATAAATCATCAATCCTTAAGTTTATACCCGTAGTTTTATAAATATAAAAATAGTGTAAGAAGTAAAACATCAAATAAAAGACTCTTGCCACTTTATTGGTAAACGAAAAAGTAAACAATATTTCAAAAATTATAGTAAAAAATAAAAATACAAAATGTCCTTCAAAAGTTTCAGTAAAAGAAGTGCCCCAACTGAAAATAAAAACATATTTTTCGGTGTAAAGCTTTGTAATAATGTTTGGAAAGAATAACCTAATAATCAATCTTGGAAAGATACCTTGTTTGTTTCTGGCAAAATACATAAACAAAATCAGAATGGTAAGAAAAACAAATAGCATATTATCAGCAGGTAAAAGTTGAAGAAAAAAATTACTTCTTTCTTTGTTAACATAAATTTTATGGTAATTTTCACCAAATTTGTTTGTGCCTTTTACTAAAATTTCATCAAACTTTTTTGGTAATTTTATTTTTACAAATTTACTGACAGGTGTAAATTTTACATAAAATTTGCTGTCAATGTAAATTTCTAACTCATCAGAAAAAAATTGCAAAATTCTCAGATATTCATTCTTACTTTTAACATTAGAAAATGTTTTATCACCAGGGTTCATAATTACGACCAAAGGTTTCTTATCAAAATAAAAATCATTAAATGAGAACAANCCATTATTCAAAGTACAAATTCTAAACCTTCCATCTTTGTAATTCTTTCCTATTAACTCAATTACTTTATTTTTATGCTTTTTGTAAATTATTTTTTCAAAAGTGGTGTGTAAATGGCCACATAAAACATAATCACCCTTTATTTTTAATTTACTAAAAAGAGTGTTTGTGCTGTAATGAGTGCAGATAAATATTTGTTTAAATTTTCGTTTAGGAAGTGTTTTTAAAAATTCATTGTCAGTAAAATAGCCAAAGAAATTCAAAAATGCTTTTGATTTATTTTTTAGAGTACAATCTAAAAAAATAAACAAATAATCATCTATTATTTCATAAAATGTTAGATTTTTCTTAAAATAACTGTCAAGTGAACTGTCCTGTCCAAAAGTGTCATGATTTCCCCTTACAAAATAAGATTTACATTTTAATTTTTTAACACATTCGAAATATTTTTCAAAATCTTCCTTTGTAGAAATATACTTTCCATCTTTGGTGTGTCCATCAGTGATATCTCCAGTGTGAATAAAAAAAGAAGGATTTATATTATTCACATATTCAATAAATTTATCAAAATTCTTCATGTTATAAGAAGAAAAATGGGTGTCAGTTATGTGAATAAANTATTTGTATTCGTCAGTTTCTTCTTCATTTATAATTCTATCTTCGTTTGGTTGTATTTCAATTATTTCATTTGTGTAAAAAATTATGTTTGTAACTAAAAAGTAGCAAAATAAAGTAAAAATGAATAAATTCTTTTTGTTATCTTTTATCATAGAAGGATTGATTTTTTAAAAATAATATTTTAATTTTTTTGTTTATATAAGTCATTTTAATTTACTAATTTTAGATCAAATATATATTTTTATTTTTATTTTAATTTTATTTTTATTTTTATTTTTATTTTAATTTTTATTGATTCTTCAACCAATTGACTTTCTTCTTTTAATTTATCATCCTTGCTAGTATTCTGAGAGGAAATTTCTTTCTCATTTTTCTTCACTTTTTCTTCTAAATTTTGTTCATCAGATTTTACTCTCTTATTTTTCATGCTAACCTTTAATTTTTGAAAAATATTATTTTATTATTTTTAATTTTATTATGAAATTTTAATATTTTATTATTTTTAAATAAATATTATTTTATTATAAATTTTAATTTTATTATAAAATTTTAAATATTAAAATAAAATTATAAAATAAAAATTATTATTTTTAAATAAATATTATTTTATTATAAATTTTAATTTTATTATAAAATTTTAAAAATTAAAAATTAAAAATTAAAAATTAGAAATTAGAAAATAATATAATAACGTAATAATAAAAAATAAAATATAAAATATTAAAATTGTGAAATAAATAAATAATCAAAATATAAATATGATTACAAATTATAGAAATTTATAAAATTATAAAATTTAATCACTCATTAGTCAAAACTTTAATACCTTCATCATCCTCAACCAAATCATCTAAATCTTTGATATCTTCTTCAGATACGTCATTCTTAATTAAAAATTCTTTAATATTTTTAAATATATTGGTTAAGTTGCCCTGGTAAAAATCTTTTACTAANCTCATGTTTTCAGATACNAATTTTTGTACTGTTTCTGCTATTGTTTCTCCGTCANTGACCTGGGATTCTTCTTTTGTTATTGAGGTTTCTTCTAGTGGCTCAACTGGTGTATTTTTTAGTGGGTTGGGTTCAGGTTCTTCTTTTTTTGGAGATGGTTTTGGTGTGATTTGAGGAGAAATATCTTTTGATTCGGGTTTTTTACTTCTGCGGTAAGCTATCACACCGGCGGTAATCCCAATACCAAGTATAAGAAACATAATACACAATCCTATAATAATAATCTTCTTAGAAAACTTTTCTTCTTCCATGTTTAGGTATAATTTTTGTTTATATTCATTTTTTATTGCCTTAATGAGACAAATTTATGTTTAAAATGGATTTATTTAATTAATTTTTGATTTATCATTAAAAATTAAAAACATTTTT
>RCSS01000722.1:0-16487 GCA_004000155.1 Tubulinosema ratisbonensis | reverse complement strand
ACATTTCAGATTATAGAATAAATATTGATCGAGAAATTTGATATAAAATTTTTTAATTATTTAAATGATATTTAAATTAAGGAGTATGGTAATTTAGCTGCACAATTAGTAATATTTCTTATGATATGTTTTAAGTATTCCAGCTCAGTTCNTNNNTGTAATGCTATATGCCTCTTNTAACATAACNTCCAATAACAACACCTCTTTGTTTTCTTTAATCTGCTTCGAATTGCATTTTTGATCTTTGAGAAAGCGTTTNNNTTGGGGTTAAGCATGTAANTATAAGAAAATAAAAATTNNTGCCTATANTCNAAANNCTNTATTTTGCTCCTTACATCACTTTCTTTANGACTCCTAGCATTGTCTAATATAATAATTGNTCCATCTTTATGCAAGACATTTTTCAANNAGTTNCATAATTCTAAGAAGTATTCCGCAAAATATTGGCAGTTACAGTTGTGTTCGAAATAGNTTTGCAAAAAGCATAGACTTACATGATATTCTAGCTATTAAATAAATGTTTCTCTTATTTTTCGAATTATCAAATTATAACTACTCCTCTTTTTGATCTTCCTCGGCTTATCTGTATATATAAAATTAAATTTCAAAAAAAGTGGAGGAGTAGAAATTTTTGACTATATATAATACTGGATGTAGCATTTATAGATGAGAATATGCTCGGCCTTAAATTAAAAAACTATAGATTGAACAGTTGTTTTGAATTAAACAAATATAATCTGGAACAGCTCTATTGTGATAAAAAAATTATTTAATATTTGATGATTTTTCTATAAAAATATTTTTTCATGATAATATATTATTTACAAATGTATTACATTTTTTGAATAGTAACTAAATAATTGCCTATAAAATATATTATAATATTAAATGCCATATAGAAACCTGAAGATATATTTTATACTCAAAATTTATTGTTTATCAATTTAAATAACTTAAAAAGGGTCAGGTTTGTTTCCTTTGAATACACTTCCATATTAAAAATGAAATACTGCTTCAGAAAAAAAGTATGCGTAAAAAATTTTTTAATTTATCTAACTCACCGAATTTTAATTTTATTTTTATGAATACACAATGAATACTTAAGTTTATTTGTTTAAGAAAGTGTAAAAAGTAACAATGTTAAATATTTTTACAATAAATTTTAAATATTTTTTGTTTTTTTCAGAAATATTATATTTCATAAAATAAAATTTAAGGTTGTACGACTTTTCCGAAATTTTTTAAAAAAAGTTGTAAATTCAATTATAATTTCTCATTTTACGGTTGTAAATTAATTATATTTTCATTTGTTTTGAAAGATTTCTAATAATTTTAGTTGATTTTTTAACATTTTTAGAGTTTTTATTAAATCAAATGTGAAATTTTATAAAGAATTAAGTTTTTTATTAAATTCATGATTGCTTAATGAATTAAATCAAATTAGAAATATATTTTAAAATAATTTATAAATTAAATTGTATTATTTTTAGAAAATTAGCTTATTTATAAAATGTAAAAAAGCATTTCTTTTGTAAGAAAATGAAATTTATTTTTATATTTTAAAAATATGAAAATTTATGATATTTTCTTCTATATTTCAATTATAGTGTAAAAAAAAATACCTTGTGAAAGCTTAGTAATTTTTTATGAATTTATATAAAAATTATATCAATTGTATTTTAAAATTTTACATTAAAATTAATGATTTTTTTATCTAATATTTTTTAGGTAACTTATATAATATTACAAAATATTATCTTATGAATTTCCAATCCCTAATTAATAATAAATAATATAATTTTTTTTTAAATCTATCATATTCAAAGAATATTTATTCAAAAAATTAACTAAGAAAATACATAATTTTTAAATTATTAATTATTACAATATTTTAATTTACACTAATTTATTAAATTATGTATTAAACTTACAAATAAATTATATTTAAATTGAATTTTTAAAAATAAATAAATAAAATAAAATAATATTTTATTTATTAAACTTATTCTTATAAAACAAAGCTTTTTTTATAATTTCATTTGGTAAATTAGCAATGCTAGCAACAGAAATACCTAAAGAATCATTTGATACCCCATTCACCAACTGATACTTAAAAATAACCTCATTCTCAAATAATTCTACATCCATGTATCCTTTATTTACACCTATTACTTTATCAACAATATTGAAATAATGTGTACTAAAAATTAATGTACAATCTTTCTTTTTTAAGTAATTTAATACCGCTGTGGCTATTGCTTGACCATCCTTAACAGATGTTCCTCTTCCTAATTCATCCATTATAATAAAAGTATTCTCTGTTGCTTTTCTAAGAATTTTAGATGTTTCATTTAATTCAATGTAAAAAGTAGATTCTCCCTTTTCTAAATTATCAGATGCTCCTATCCTTGTAAAAATATTATCAAATAATTTTAATTCTAATTTCTTACAAAATACTTTCATACCCATTTGTGCTAAAATAATGTTGTAACAAATTGATCTCATTAAAGTTGATTTACCACCCATGTTAGGACCTGTGAGTATTAAAATATTAGATTCATTTAAAAATACGTCTGTTTCCACAAAATTCTGGTAAATAGGATTTCTTAATCCTTCTATACTGAGTTTATTTGAAAAAATAGGGTACGTTGTGTTGTACGTCTTAGAAAAAATTGCGTAACTAAAAAATACGTCTAATTCACTTAATTTTTGACAAACATCTTCTATTAATTGATTAAAACCCATTAAAAATTGTACCACTCTTCTTAACAAAGATCCTTTAGACTGAAAAATTAGCTCATCATTTTCTACGTATTCTTTAATCATTTCTTTTAACTCTGCTGAATAAAATCTTTTTGTATTTTTTGTAGAAGAAACCAAGAAAAATTCAGAAGGTATTTCTACGTTTATTGGTATTTCCATTTGAAAAATTTCTTTACCAATATTTTTAAATTTAATATCACAATTTAATTCTTTCTTTTTCTTATTTAAGTATTCTGTCAACCTACCATAAATTTCTGATTCTTTTTGTTTTAAAGTGTTTAGTTCGTCATCAGAATTTTTTTCTGGTAAAATTTCTTCTTCTTCTACAAAATATTTTTCATTAAATTTTTCTAAAATTATTTTTGTGTCTGGAAAATCTAAACTGATTTCATTTAACTTATTCCTTAGCGAAGAAATTTTTTCTAATGTTTTTATAAAAAAAATCACATCTTTGCTTTGTGGATTGTTAGAAAATATTTTTCCAAAGATTCTTTCTATGTCTCCAATTTGTTTTAAAAGTTCTCTGGCAGTAAAAAAATCAATTTTCTCTAATTTTTTAGTAAAATTTTGTCTTTTTTGAATTTCACTTAAATCCTTGCTAGGATTAATCATATATTTTTTCAATAATCTCTGTCCACATCCAGTAACACAAAAATTAATAACAGAAAATAAACTATTTTTCTGTGAATTATCATAATTATTTTTAAGTAATTCTAAATTTTGTATTGTAAAATTATCTAAAAAAATAAAATTATTTTCTTTTTCTTTAAAATTGTAAATTTCTAATCTTTCTAAAAAAGATTCTCTCTTTAAATAAAACATGTACTCAATTAAATTAGTAAAACATTTGTATTCTTCATTGTTAATGAATTTAACCACAAATTTCTTTATTTTTTCTATTTGGATAGAAAAATCTTCTTTTTTAAATTTGTTTATATTTTCAACTGTAATTTTTTCTTTTATTTTTTCAAGAAATAAAAAATAATTTTCATTTTTTTCATTCTTGTCAATTTCATAAACCAATTCTTTTATTTCGTTTGTAAAAATTAAATTTTTAAAATTAGAAAGAGAATCTTCTGTAAAAGTACCAAAAAATACTTTGTTAAAACTTGCTTCGTATAAAATATATGAAATGTTTTTAGAAAAACAAACTATTCCTAAAAAATTGGCATCAAATGATTTTAAATGATCAGAATTGTAAATGGTTCCTTTCGTAATTATTTCTTTTAACTCTCTTTTTATTATTTTTTCTTTTTTTGTATTATCTTTCTCTCTTAAACTTTTTCCTATCATATTTTCTGTCTGATCAACTTTAGCAACCTTGTATCCATTCTCTAAAAACTTACCAGCCCAGTAATCATAGCTTTTTTCTGGGAATCCTGCCATTTTCATGTTGACTCTTTCTGTTAATTTTAAATCAAAAAGTTTAGATCCAATTTCTGCATCATCCTCGTACAATTCGTAAAACTTTCCTTTTTTAAAGAAAATTACAGTGTCAAAATATTCTTTCTTGATTGCCCAAAACTGTTTCTCAAAATCAGTCATTGAATTAAACTCTTTTTCTGAAATAAAAAGAGAAGTTGGATCATAATTTTCTTCTCCTCTTCTTATTCCATTTTTATCTTTCAAATCTACCAAAAAAGAAAACCTTTCCTGTTTCTTGCCAGAAGAAATTGGTGTTCTTTGTGTGTTTGTGATTTCATTTATTGTATTTTCTTTTTCATCAGAACTGAAATCAATGATTTCATTTGAGTTTTCTGTCTGTAAAGATAATTTTTGTTTTTTTCTTTCTACAATGTCAGAAGAGTCTTCTTGACTTTTAGGTTTAAATACAAATTTGGAAAGATCTTCAATCTCACTGTTAGGTTGACTTTTCTTTATAGGTGAGAGAAATGAAAATAAAGTATTTTTTTGAGGTGTCTGACTTTTTTTATCCTTTTTCATGGCATAAATTAATTTTATTTTTTTAAAAAAAAATTTTCATTTAATTTTTTTATTTTTAATTAAGTTAATTTTTTTTTATATTTTTTAAAATTATAAATCAAAAAAATTAATAAAATCTTTATTTTTTCCTTAAAAAGAAATATTTTTCTTGCTTAAAAATATATAAATCTAAACAAAAAAAAGTCATGTACCTCTTAAAAATATTATTTTACTTTGGTACTTTATTTTCAATCAGTAAAGAAGATTTATGTGAAACAAAAATAATAATTTACTCTAAAACTTTGAAAGAAAACCCAAACTTAACTCAGTTTGACAGTTCAGAAGTAACTATAAATTCATTAGACGATATTTCCTCTACTGAAAAGGTTAAAGCTTTGTCTGAAAAAGATACAGATACAAGAGGACTGAAAGTTAAGATGTATAGTTGTGAGACCTGTCCAAGAAAGAGAAAGAATGGTTTATATGCTGATAACAGTGATCTTATTTGGTATTCATAAATAAAATGTACGTTTTGAATTTTTTCTAAATTTAGAATAAAACAATTATTTTATTTATTCTTTATAAATCATAAAATATTTTTAAATATTTGAAATAAATCAACATTTTATTTAAAGAAAAGGCATTTTTTATTAATTTAAAATATAAAAAAAAAGACATTAAGATAATAAATTAAAATAAATATTTTATAGAGTAAGATTTTCTGAGGAAATTTACAATAAAAAATACACTGTTAAACAAACTTAAAGAAAGTGTGTTTTTGATAGCTTAAGAACTAAGGTATTGAATAGCACTAACTATTATAAACCTTTACTTGCACCCCATAAGCTATTATTACATCAGAAGATAGACTTAAGAAATCAGTGTTTCCCATTCCCACAGGAAGATCAAACAAATTTATAGAATCACAACAGCCAATCAGATTCAGTTTATAAAAAACTTTATAAGAAACTTTAAATAAATTAAGTGGTACAATTTTATAAACATAATGGAAAAATTCTGTAACCAAAGTTTGCAAAGTAAGGTAGACTTAGGCAGTCAATGGAGTGCACGGGGTGGGTTTTAGTGGTTAAAGGCTCGCATTATCTTGAACTATACCTAAGTATAAAGAAACAAATTACCTTATGTTTCCGTCAACTAGGTATAAATATTCTTGTATAGAAGGATAGTGAAAAGATCTTCGTATAGATTTCTCATCCATAGGCATCAAAAAAAATTATGGAAAAAATAACTTTAATAAATCTAACTTTTATCATCGCTCCTTTAACAGTACTTCAGAAGATGGATGAAACCCCGGGATATAACATATACAATCATATTTATAAATAATAATATGTTTTACCATTGTTTTTCACTTCTCTTAAGTTTTCTCTATTGATTTTCTAATTCTTTTAGAAGAATTCTCTAATAACTTTAAATTCTTAAAAATTTTATTCTAAAGAATTTTTTTAAATTCAGCACTGATATTTTTAATAAAATTAAAAATATTTTTCAATTTTTCTTTGGCATTTTTGCTTTTAGATATTTTTCAAAACCATCTTAAAAAATTACAATATCTTTGGTATCAGAATGATTCTCAAGAAAATTTGCTACAATTTTTTAAAGTTTGAGATCACTTCTTTTGTGTACTTTTTTAGAAGATTGTACAATACCATAGATTTTCTTTGAATTCTTTGTCTATTTCTGTCATTTCTTTTTATTAAAGAAAATTAGCTAATTTTTTTAAGACAATCATAAAAAGTTTTTTCTTTCTAAAAAATTTCAAAGAAAAAATATTGAAATCTTTTAATTGATTTATTATCTTAGAAGTAAAGTTGACTATAAAAATTTGTTATTTTACAAAAAAAAGTCATAAGAAAAATAAGAAACATTTTGTTTGCTTTTAAATTTCAGTCCAGAACATTTTTTATAAAAAAATTCTTTATTTAGAAAATATCTTTTAAAAAATTTTAAAACATAACTCATTTTTTATAATATTTTATTTAAAGAAAGAATGTTTTTTACAATATTTTTTTGAAGAAANNNTGTTTTTTACAATATTTTATTTAAAGAAAGGATGTTTTAAAGCATCTTCAGCAGAAATTCTTATATCTCCATTCAACTCCAACATTTTATACATCAAATCAAAACCATCAACAGGCAATTTTAATTCAGAATTCAAAGAATTGACTATGGTCTCAAAAGAAATAGAATCATTTGGTATTGTGTTAAGATTTGATCTATACACTCTTTCATAATATTTCGCCACTTTTCTCATAGCTTCATGACCAAAAATAGTGGCAATTTCAACTAAACTATCTAATTCATCAGATGAATTAAAAAAAGGATGTTGTTTACAACATAACATTAAAAAAATAACACCTGCTGACCAAATATCAATCTTACATGTCTGTCTGCTTGATCTAAATAATACTTCTGGTGCTCTGTATCCTCTAGTTCCTGCTTTATGAGCCCTTAATTGAGGTCTGCTATCTTCTATGTAATATCCAGGAGGAGGAGCAGTCCTGGAAATAGAAGAATTAAAAAATAACAAAGATGGTGTTTTGATATTTGACTTATCTTCAAAAAGAATTTCTTTTCTTTTTTCTACCTTGTCTCTCTGTGCTAACCCAAAATCAATCAAGTATCCTTTTTTAAGATTAGGGTTATACAAAAAATTGTTAGGTTTAATATCTCTGTGTATTATTTTTAAGTCATGGCACTGTTTTATGGCAAGTAATAAATTATACATATATTCTTTGATTTCATTTACAGTGGCATACCTTAAAAATTCTCTAAATTCTACTCCTTCAAAATAAGGAAAAATTACACAAATCTGATCTTCGTGCCTGTGACATCCTAAAAGAGGAATAATATTATTTTTACCTCTGAGCTCTTTCAAAAATTTTAACTCATCAATTATTCTGTTAGGTGAGGTTGTCCTTGTTATTGCTTTAATTACATACAAATTTTTATTGTATTCTTCTTCATTTAAGTCTTCTACTTGAAATACCATGCTAAATGTTCCTTCACCAATTTTTTTAATTATTTTATATTTTGTTTTTAAAAAGTCTATGAGTTGAATTTCTTTTTGGACATTTAAGTTCATTTTTTGAGGGTAAAAAATATTTATTAAGGTATTATTTTTATTTTATTTTATTTATATTTTTTATAATTTCTTAAATTTTAAAATTGTAAGTTCTTTTTTTACTTAAAAATAAAAAAATAAGTTCTTTTTTTTTTAAAATATAAACACAAAATAATGAAAATATAAAAATAATTAGAACATAAAATAATTAAAATATAAAAATAATGAAAATATAAAAATAATTAAAATATTTAAATAATTAAAATATAAAAAAAATTAAAATATAAAAATAATTAAAATATAAAAATAATTAAAATAATGAAAATTAAAAATAATGAAAATATAAAAATATAAAATAATTAAAATATAAAATTAAAAATAATTAAATTTAATTATTTTTACTGCCAGAATGAATCACTCCATCCACCCTCAAAATAACATTAGCAGCCTCAATGGCAGACTTAAGCATTTGTATTTTAACAACCACTGGTTCCATAATTTTACCTCTTACATCAACAACCTCTCCTTTTACTCCATCAATGCCATTAAACTTATTTTCCTTCTGTTTTTTTTCCAATAATTGAATTAAACCTAAAGGATTGTTTACACCAGAATTTTTTGCTAAGATTATTGGTATGATTTGTAAAGCTTCTGCCAATCTTTTCAAAACCTTTTCTTCAATTTCATTCCCTTTAAATTTGTCTAACATCAAAGAAAGAGACATTTCTGTTGCACCACCACCTGGGCACATTTTTGGGAATAAAAATAAATTCTTGGCTACTTTTACTGCATCATAAAAGTTTCTTTCCAGTTCGTTGATCAGATCTTTGCTAGGTGCTTTTAAAATGACTGAACATGCCTTTGCATCAACACATTTGTCAAATTTACAGTAATATTCTTCACCAATTTTAAGATAATTGAATGATTTACACTTAGTTCCTATCACCTTTTCAGATAAATCTTCTAAAGAACCAACCACTATTCCTCCACAAGCCTTAACCATCCTATTACTCTCTGTCTTCTTGATTCTTCTTATGGCTGTAATATTATTACTAAACAATAATGACATAGCATAATCAGAAATACCTTTCTCAGTCAAAAGAATGTCTGGTTTTAATTCAATTATTTTATCACACATTTCTTTTATGTTCTCTTCTTCAATTTCTAAAGCTCTTTTGAATGCTTCAGCATTTTTAAATTCATAATTTGTTTGACTTTCTCCTTTTTTGTATTCTAAAGGAAAATCAATGACAAGAATTCTTGGATTTTCAATTTCTTTTCTCATTTGTGGATGGTAAATGTTTTTGTTTAACAAAATACCATCCAATATTTCACATTCATTGTAATTTCCTATGATTTTTTCTACTCTTAAATCATTTTTTATGTCAATTCTTTTTATTCCTGAATTTTCAGTACAAATATTTTTTATTGCTTTATAAGCCAATTCTTCCATTTTTATTCCTAAAAGAGAACACAGTTTTGTTCCAACTGTACTTCTAATAATATTTAATTTCTCTTCTTCATCTTTCTTTAAGTCAACTGTTAATAATTTCATACTTTCTAAACACAAATTCAATCCTTTTGACAATGCTTGTGTTATTTTTATTGGATGAATTTGTTCTAACAAATCACTCATATTATTTAATATTTGTGCTGCTAACAAAATAACTGATGTTGTACCATCCCCTACTTCTTCATCTTGTGTCTTGGAAAGTTCTATTAGTGTTTTTGCTGCGGGGTGTGCTACGTCAATCTCTCTTAAAATTGAATTACCATCATTGGTCAATTCAATTGATCCTATTCTTGTTAATACCATTTTTTGCATGGCTCTAGGACCTAAACATGTTTTAACAATAGAAGCAACTGTCATTGCTGCTCTTATATTGTCTGTTTGTACCTGTGCTGGGATGTCTTTAACCAGTAAATAAGCTTTCATTCCACTGCTTTGCATGGGTATTTAATATTTTTTTATTAAACCTAATAATTTAATTTTTTATTATTTTTTAAATTAGAAAATTTCTTAATGTTTAAGGAAGAGGAAATTTATACAACAAACTTTAAAAATCCTTTTAAAGTTTAAAATTATAAAAATTTTATGGGTTGTATTTTTCAGATAAATGCTTTACTGATATTCTTTTTGTTTGAGTATAACATTTTTGATTACAATAGTAATTGTATTATTCTAAAAAATCTTTTAACTTTTTTCTTAATTCTTCTTTTTTTTCTTCATTACAAGTTAAAATTTTATTGGCTAAAAAATTAAAAGAATTTTTTTGTAATTTTAACTGGTTAGTTTCTTTGAAATATTTTTTAAAATTAATAAAATCATTGCAATATTCATTTGGTAAATATTCTTTTGCTAATTGAATCACATTACTTTCTTCTAAAATACCATTTGTTATCACAAAATTGTTCATTTTTAAAAAATTAATTTTTTTATTTTCTGATAAATGAAATAAAATTTCTTTAAAATGGGTGGTTAAAAAAACAAAACAATCTTTTTCTAATAATATTCTGCATAAAGTAAGTAATAAAGAAAAACCATCTAATAAATTTGTATTACAACCTAATTCATCAATCAAAATTAAGGTGTCTTTATTACACTGTTCTAATATTATTTTTGTATCTAATAATTCATTACCGAAAGAAGAAAGGGTTAGGTCATTGTAATCACTTGTTTTACACAAAATTTTCTTAAAAATTCTGCTTTTTGCATATTTGCAAGGCACTACACATCCAATTTGAGAAAGTATCACATTAATTCCTATCATTTTTAAGTAACAAGTTTTTCCTCCACAATTTTCACCTGTAATAACAGCAAAATTTAACACTTTTGATGAAAATACATTATTTTTTTTGATATTTCCTTTTTTTAATAAAATATTCATTGATTCATTAAAAACAAGGGTATCTTCAAATTCAGGGAAAGAGCCATCATTTTTTAAATAAAAAACATAAAATGAAAATAACATATCAATCATTCCTAAACCATTAATAAAATTACTAAAACATAAAATTATATCAGAAATTTCTTTTATGACTTCTTTCAATTCTTTTCCTAAAATTAAAATTATTTTTTCTAAAACATCTGTAATTCTTTTATTAATTTGCTCCACTGCCATAATACTAAAATAAATTGTTTTATTTTTTTTAATAAAATATAATAAATCAAAATTATTTAAAATATTTTCTTTTGTTTGCTCAGATTCTTTCTCAAAAAATTTACTTGATTCTGTTAATAAAATTGTATTATTTGTAACTGAATTATCATTCATATTTTTAATAAATGAATTAATTAATTTTTCATCATTTGTTTTTAAATGAAATCCTCTTTTTTTATCATAAACTAAGATTACTTCTTCACTAAAACATTCCTTAATAATTTGATTTAAGTCATCTAAGTTTTCAAAGTAAACTTTTTCCAAAATTTCTAATAATTCATTTTTTATCTCAAAAAAATTTATAAAGTCTGTCCTTAAAAAGGTGTTACCATTTTTTTTGTATTCTACATTCAAAAATTTTTTAAATTTTATTTTAATTTC
This sequence comes from Tubulinosema ratisbonensis, assembly GCA_004000155.1. Classification (NCBI taxonomy): domain Eukaryota; kingdom Fungi; phylum Microsporidia; family Tubulinosematidae; genus Tubulinosema; species Tubulinosema ratisbonensis. The sequence goes on along the minus strand of RCSS01000722.1, from coordinate 5,174 downwards.
TTCTAATTTTAATTCTGAAATTTCTTTTTTTATTTTTTTTACAAAAATAAAATTATTCATAAATGAATTTTTTTCAAAGAAATTTTCTAAATTAATTAAATTACAAATTAAATTAAAAACATCTAAAAATAAATTAATTGTGCTTTCTGATTCTAAATCAATTAAATTATTACATTTGTTAACTATTGATTCAATGTTAGGAATAGATTCTAATATTTCTTCTAAATTTAATGCAGTGTTTTCATTGTCAATCAAATGTTTTACAAAATTTTGTCTGATTTTAATTTCTTCTATGTTTGTTAGTGGCTCTAAAATATTTTTTAGTAAGCAATCAGCACCCATTTTTGTTTTAGTAAATTTGATTTTTTGATAAACTGAATCATTTCCTACCAAATTTAAAGCATAAGCTGTTCTTTCACTAATACACATTCTATCATTTAATTTACAAAGCTTAATATCAATTATTTTTTCTTTGATTTCTTTGAATAACACACTCAAAGCACCAAGCAAAAAATAATTAATTTCTTTTTCTAAAATATTAGAATTTCCTTTTAATTCTCTTATTTTATTTTGTGAATATTCAACATTAAATTCATTTCTTTTTACTTCAATTATTTCACATTTTATTTCATTTTGAATTATTTCTTTCAATCCTTTTAAAACTAAAATTTTTTGGATGTTTAAACATTTTATGTTTGTAAATAAGTCTGTTAAAAAGTGATCATCTATAAATTCATAACATTCTACTATTTTTGTTTCTGTATCGAATAATGTGATTGCTACTAAAGGATTGTTTGATCTACTAATGCTTATTGATGCTATCTTTCTATTTTCTTTCATTTTATGCACTTTAAATTTTTGTTCTAATTTATTTTTTATTGTTTTATGCTATTTTTAACATACTTTTTTTACGTACTTTACTAAAACATTTAGTTTAAAATAAAACTAATAATTTGAATTATTTATTTTTACATAATTTTTTTTGCAAAATAAGAAGAAATTTAAATTTATTATTTTGACTTTGCTAAACTGTCATCAAATTTTTACTTTATTTTCTATGAAACATAAATAAGTTGCATAAATCAAATGAAAAAATTATTTATGTTTATCATAAAATGTCCAGCAAAAAATTATAACTTATTATTTTCTTTATTTTTGTGTATAGTAGCAAAAAAAGTCTATAAATTTTAAATTACAGATTGTTCTTGTAGTTAAACCTAAATTATTTAATATTTTTGAAAAGAAAAAACACAAAAAAAATTTAAAATATTTTCATTTATGCAAAACATAAATTGTCTCTTTCTTAAAAATATCGTGTTATTTTAAAAATAATAAATTCATTTCTTAATTTTTAAATAAATTTGTAAAATGTTTTTTTTTGACACTTCAATATCAAATTTTATCATACAAAAATTTGAATATTTTTTTATTTTATTTATTTACAAATTTAATTCCATAAAATGTCTTTGGTCATAAACTCATCTTTTACAAAAACTAAAGCTTACCGCGAAATAAAGAAATTCTTGCTTAAAATCAATGTACAGATCCTAAGAGAGAAACAAACTGAGTCAGAAAGTGTAGTTTCTTTACTAAAAAATGTTAAATCAATTATGGAAAACATTCCTTTAAAAGAGAAAGGTAGATTTGCCAACACAGCTTTGGTAGATTTTTATAAGGAATTAAAAGGAATTGATACTGGTTTTGAGAATGAAATTTACTTTAAATCTTCTTTTGGGAATGAATCTCGATTGGATTACGGCACAGGACATGAAATGAATTTTTTATGTTTTTTAAAATGTTTAGTTGACCAAAATGACATGAAATTGAATGAAGTTTTTTATACTTTAAAAGAATATTTCAGAATAATAAGATTTTTTATCAAAAAATTTGATGTTGAACCAGCAGGAAGTAAAGGTACGTGGGGATTGGATGATTATCAATTATTGCCATTTATTCTTGGCTCAGGAGAATTATTAGGGAATAGTATTTCATTTACTGAATTGATGGATAATAAAGAATATTGCTTTGGTGAAGCATTAAGTTATGTTATAGAAGTAAAAGGAAGGGATCTTAGTGTTTATTCACCACTGCTTTATTCATACAAAGATTATGAATGGGATAAAGTTAATTTAGAATTATTAAAAATGTATGATGAAAGTATTTTTAGAAGCAAAGTAGTAAACCAGCATTTTATTTACACAGACAATTTATCAAATGAAGAAATTGAATAAATTAAGTTAATTTTATGNANTTGAATAATATGTTTTAAAGAAATTTTTTTTAAAAAAAGTTTTTTTTCATTGTATAAAACAAAAAAAAAATTACCTGTCACTTTTTCTATTACAAACAAAATGTTATATAAAATAAAAACAATATTATTTTTATTGAAATTACAAACAAACTTTCTTTTTTAAATTTATTGTTTTACTTTTAAAATTTATTATTTAATTTTTTTTAATTAAAATAAAATATTTTTTAAGTAAAATAAGTTAAATTTTTCAAGAATATTTAATCTCAAAACTTCAATCTAAATTAAATTACATTCTAATCATAAACCATGTCTTAATTCATTAAAAAATAATAAACCAACAAAAATAAACACTCCTTTTTTCTAAAAAAAATTCACCCCTAATGGTAGAATACCTAATACTATTACTAATATTAATCATCCTCATAATAATATATATCACAAGATTAAGAAGAAGAAACACAGTAATCATAGAAGAAAGTAACTTAAAATCAACAGGAGAGGATAATTTGATAATCCAGGTAGTAGAATTATTTAAATTTCTGACTGATAAATCTTTTTTTAGGGATGGTAAGTTAAACAATCTTTTAAAAAGATATTTTAACAACAAAGATAAAGGTATAATAGAATATTTGAAGGAGAATATTGATTTACAGCTCATTTCTTGTCACAAATCAAGTGAAATTTTTAAATTTTTAATTTATAATTCTGTAAAGGAAAATGGATTTAATTTTGATTTTTACAATAATTTTTATTTTACTTGTAAAAGTAGTTCAGACCCTGTTTTAGTTCAAAGATTCTTAGCTTATTCACCACCTAAAAGAAGTTTTAATGGGTGTACTGAAATATTAGTTTCTCCTTTAGTAGAATTAGAGTATTTTTCTGATATGAATACCTCTTTAAAAAAATATGCGATGATTAATAATTTAAGAAGTCTCTCAGAAGGACCTCTGTTTTTGGTAGTAATTTTAAAAAATTTAGTAAAATCGCAGAAAATTGATTTAAGTCCAATTAATTTTTTATTTTTTTTGAAGTATAATTTACATGTTAAGGTATTTTTTAAAGGGGATGATTTAAAAATATTAAAAAAAGAAGAAGAGTTTAAAGAAGAAGGATTTTATGTTTCTATGTTAATTTATAAGAGAGAAGTTAATGAAAACTTTTTAAATATTAATTAAAAAAATAATTTATTAAAATAAAATATTATAAAATAATTTAGTTTGAAATAAAATATTATAAAATAATCTATTAAAATAAAATATTATAAAATAATTTAGTTTGAAATAAATTTAGTTTATTTAGAATCCACCAAACATGTCAAAATCTTCATCTTCTTCAGGTTCAGCCTTCTTTTCTTCTTTCTTTTCCTCTTTAACTGCTTCAACTTTGGCTGAAGGTGCAACTACAACATTCTGAACAAGTGATTTTTTACCTTTCTCAATTATCTCAGCCAAATCTCTGCCTGCCATTGCATCAAGTAGCTTCTTTGCTTCTTCTTTAATAAATGTAGTATCAAATAAATCAAATAATTTTTTAAATTCTTCTTCGTTAAGAGGTTTTCCTGCTGAAGCGAGTAAACGTAAACCATAAACACAATCCATTTAAGGGGTAAAATATTTTTTAAAAATAAAAATTAAAAAATATTTTTAAGCTTTAATCATATTTTGTTTTTCTTCTTCACTAATCATAGGTACACCTTCCTTCTGTGCTACTCCTATAATCTGTATATGGCATGGATGCTTGTCAAAAGCATTCACTCTTCCAAATGCTCTGTAAGTCCTACCATGTATAACCTTAGCTTTATTAACTGACACACTTTTTATCACTAAAGTATTCTCATCAATATTCTTATTTTTAGCATTTGCTTTGAGATTTTTTAAAAGATCAAGTAAGAATTGACAGCTTTTTAGTGGCCACCTTCCTTTTTGGGTACCAAATTCTTTTGCTTGCGATGTTCTGCCTACTCCTCTGGCGTACCTTCTCATAGGAACACATCTTTCTTTCTTAATTACTGCGTTAAGGTACCTTTCAGCTTTGGCTATTGATTTTCCTACTATCATACGAGCTGTTTCTCTTGTATTTTTAAAGGACACTTTTGCATCTTTTCTGTGTGTTTTGACTGTGTTTTCTGGATCTGTTATTGTGAATTGGTATTTTGACATTTAGGGTAAAAAATTTTAAAATAAAATAGAAATTAATTTAAAAATAAAAAAAAATTAAATTCTGTAAAAAAATTAATTAATTTAAAAAAATAAAATAAAAATTAATTATAAAATTGTTAAAATAGAATGATAAATGGTTAATAGGTGTAGTTATTAGAGTAAACAAAGTTTAAACTTACCAAAAAATTTATTCTTTGCTTTTACATAACATCTATTACCTTATTTAACAGATTAATATGCCAAATAATGGTATATCACTATTTGTAAAATTTTTTCATTTTATATATCTTATTTTGGATAACCATCTTAAATAAAACGCTAAAAAAAAATAATCAAAATAAGGCTAGAACTAACTTGGTAGGATAAAAGATATTTTAATTGAGAAAAAACGATATGATTAATTTTTATTTTAATTTATAATCGCTCTAAAAAAGTAATTTTTTCGATTAAAATAACAACAATGTTTATTCGTCAAATCTGCTTTCTTATCTGTTAAATTTATTTTCTTCTCTTAATCTCACGTTCAATTTTTCTGTGAAATAACTTGATAGCTTACATATTAATTTATGCTTTAAAACTTAAAAATTCGTATTTATGTCATACTAAACCATGAAAAAAAAATATATACTATTGTGATCATAAATCCCAATTAAAGGATTTATCCTTTATTTTTCTCGAAAAATTAAAGAATAAACAAAATATATTAAATAACCCATATGCTACCTGTTTTTAAAAATAAGAAACAAAACAAAAACAAAAGATTT
>RCSS01000712.1:4717-29473 GCA_004000155.1 Tubulinosema ratisbonensis | reverse complement strand
ATATTTATACTTTTAATGTTATATATGATCTAGAACTAAACAGGCAATTAATGTCATAATGACATAGTCAGTGTCAGGTTATCATTAACATGATAGTCCTGGCATAAATATAATAAATTATTATTTAAGTAAATTATAAAATAAATTATCTTATTTTTGTGTAAATAATACAATAAATTATCCTATTTATAAGTAAATAATACATTAAATTATATTATTTATAAGTAAATAAAAAAATAAATTAATATTATTTTTAGTAAATTTAAAATAAATTATTTATTTACATTTATTGTTCTTCTTTTATATTTTTAATATATTGTTCCATTTTATTTTTTAACAAAACTGACACTTCCTTTGCCACTAAATTATTTCTATTATCAGATCTTTCTTGTGAATTAACAATATATTTATCTATTATATAAGAATAATCAGTAAACTCAGACTGATATTGTTTATTTCTCTCTTGTAATTGTATTTCTTGATCTAAATAGAGCTTTTTTTCTTGAAATGGATGGTAATCAAAATCATTTTCATCCATGAAGAAAGGNTCTTCTGTTTGTGGGATGGTTTGATTCTTCATTTCTTCTTTCTTTTTCTTTTTGTCTTTCTCTTTAGATTTCTTCTCTTCCTCTTTTTTCTTATCAGATTTTTTCTTTTTCTTTTCTTCTTTAAAATCTATTTTTACACTTTTCTTTACCTCTTTCTTCTTTTTCTTTTTGTCAGTTGACTCTTCTTTTTTCTTCTTTTTCTTTTTTTCAGACTTTTTTGTTTCAACTTCACTTTGTGCGTCCAATTTTGTCATGTCAGAAAGGTACTTTAATTTTGATAAGTTTACTTCTTCAGTTTTGTTTTTTCTGCAGAAACAAAATATTGTTGATAGAAAATTGGTTATGCAGCTCATTGCTTGATCATGCAATTGTGGTTTTCTTTTTTTGTGACCAATTAAATTTGTAAAAGAGAGAACTTTGATTGATGTAATGTTTTCATGTCAAAATCAACCAATAAAAATAAATGTGATCAAAAATAAGCAGTAAATAATTATTTTTTAATTTGTCAGTTTTAGCCCCTGTAGCTCAGTCGGTTAGAGCGCTGTACTTATATGCTTGCATATGCCAATAAGCGAAAGCTGAGATATGCAGATGTCGAGGGTTCGAATCTCTCCAGGGGCACTTTTTTTTTATTTTAATTTTGATTTAAAATAAATTAAAAATATTTTTTGCATTAAACTATTAATTTTCTATAAATGGTTTTTATTTCCTTTTAAAATAATGATCCTAAAATGATATAAAATCAATATTCGTTTAATTAACCAATTAAGATGTAATTTTCTGTAAAATCACCTGACAATAAAACATTTTTAGAAAACTTATATTTCCATAAAAAAGAAACCAAAAAAATTAAATCCATCTAAAAAAATTTAATTAAATTTTTTACCTAAAAAGTAATTTAATGAAAAAAAAAACGAAATGATCAAATATAATCCCATAAAATGATAAGCAAGCTTATAGTTAGTTTCATCCCCAATTGTACATTTATATCTTATCTATTTGACTTACTAACAGAAAAATTAAACAAAATAACAGGGTATTTATTAATAACAGGTATAACCTTATTTTCTTTAACTATGGTATTTACAGGGTTAAGGCTTAAAAGAGCTTCTCTTACTTTTATTTTCTTTGGTAGTTTTGTTAATTTATGCATATTTTTGGTAAATTTTTTTAATTTATCTTTTGAGGACAACAAATTATGTCAAAATTTCTTGAATGAAAGCTTTTATTTAAAAATTAAAACATTTTTAGAAAATCATAATATTTGGTTATTAATAATATCCCTAGTATTTTCACTAATCCTAGCCTGGGCTGTTAATATGTTATTACTTTTAGGAAAAATAATCATAAGTTTGTATTTAACCACCAGAATATTACAAATAAATTTAAATGAACTAAACTTAAAATCAACTTACCAAAAAAATCTTTTATTTTTATTAGCCATGCTTACCATTTTCATAACTTTGTTCATTTTTTTTAGATTAGCTTTTAAAATAATTTTAGTATTTTTGTTCTCTTTCCACGGATCTTTTTATACTCTTTTTTCATGCGAAAAATTAACCAATTATTTTATATTTGATTTGAGTAAATCTATTTATTTTACTGAAGATTATCAGTTAATTTTAAATGTCAAATATTTTTCTTTTTGGTTGGTTTTTTCTTTGACAATTTCTGGGTTTATTGTTCAATTATTAAATATTGTAAAGGTTAAAGATTGACTCATTAAAATAAAATAAACAATTTATTCAATAATTAATTAAAAATATTGTTATATTTAATGTTTCAATACAATTTCTTAATAAATAAATATTAATAATTTACTTTTAAGTGATTTATTTAATATTTTGATTAAAAATGATAAATAAAAAAATATTCTTACAAAATTTACTGATATTTAAATTTATTGATATCATAAACAATAATTTATGAAAAAACTAATTTACTTGACATTCATTATAAAAAATGACATGTCTTAAAAAGATAAATTCAACAATTTTTTTTTGTTTTTAAATAACTTAAATAAACTGCAAAATTTTAAGCAAAAAACAAATTCTATTTTTTTATTGATTCTGTCAAAATCTTATTTAATTTATCAGAGCATAAAATCACAAAAACAAAATACCATCTAAGAATAAAAAAATAAAAAAAAACCAATCCATGTTTACAAAGGTTCTTTACTTAGTTTTACCAAATTACAGGTTTATAAAGTACATAGAAGAGAAAATACCTATGAACTTACCACAATACTTGTTAAAAGTACTGTTCTTGTGTTTGTTTGCATTCTTAACATTCATTGGAATAAGAAAACAAAGGATATCTACTACAATTTTGACACTTTCACTCTCTTTTGGTGCAATGTTAAGGGTAATAGAGAAGTTAACCCAGCCTTATGACCAAAACATTCCACTTATAAACATTTTAACCGAAGAAAATTACAATCACATCAAAAATTCAGTCTTAGATAACCAAGAAAAGTATTTAATTATTACTTTTTTTGTAGGATTAGTTTTAGGATATTCTTTAGAAGCACTCTCTTTTCTTACCAAAGTAATTTTTTCTGGCTACATAGCCATTAGCACTATGGACAGTGGACTTACAGTAGAACTAAAGAACATTCTTAGAATTAAGTTCATGTATTTTGATTATTTGGTTGGTTTTCTTATTTTTTTGATTGTGTTTTATTTTACCAAATTTGTTTATAGTTTATGCTTAGGGTTAGTGTTTAGTTTGTATGGCTCTTTTTTTTTATTGACTACTTTTGAAGAGATAAGAGAGAATAATTCTTTAGGATTAGATACAATGGTACTTGTGGATGGTAATAATGTTAATATAAATGTGAACGTGCCTGGATTTTTGTTAGTTATTTTTACTGCTATGTTAGGATTCTTGGCTCAGGTTTACATCTTAAAAAGAACTTTTAAATAAAAAAATAAGATAAAAATTATAAATAAAAAATAATTAAATATTTTATATTTGCATAAAATGAAAAAACTTTCTCAAGAAGATTTGCAGTTGGATGACCAAATGATTGTTTTGGATGATTACAACCCACAAAAGAAAATAAAGGTATCTTTACACTTAGCAAATGATCCATTTAACGATGAAAAAGAGAAAAAACATTACAAAAGACTTAAAAAGTGCTTAGAATTGGAGAAAGGAACTAAGAAAGTCAACTTTGTTCCTCATTTCAATGCATTAAAAACAAATTATTCTTTTTTGTTTACCCCTGAAAAAATTAACAAACTTTTTGTTCATTTTGACTTAGACATGTTTTATGCACAGGTAGAAATGTTAAGATCAGGGAACACTTTTCCTTTAGNAATAGGAGGTACTTCTATGTTAGCAGCTACCAATTATTTAGCAAGAGAGTATGGAGTAAAAGCTGGGATGCCTGGTTACATTGGTAAACAACTTTGTCCACATTTAGTNATCATTAAACCAGACTTTCAACGAATTAATTTTTACTCAGATACGATTATGAGTCTGTTAAGCATATTTGATAATGAAATAGAAATTTATGGCATTGACGAAGCATGTCTTTCCTTTACACCTGAAAAATTACAAAAAGCAGAAAAAGAAATAGAAAAAATTAATTCAAAAGAAGAAGAAATTAAAATTGATTTTACACAAAAAAATGATTTATATGAAATTAACAAAGAATTTGTGGANAGAGTGTTTATTTTAGTAAACCAAATTAGAAAATATGTTTATAAAAAGACATGTTTAACCATCAGTGCGGGAATGTCTTTAACAAGAGGGTTAGCTAAGTATGCCAGTGGGATTAATAAACCAAATAACCAAAGCTTTGTGACTGATTATGACATTAATTTAGAAGTGGATGAAATTAATGGAATAGGAAATGCCACCAAAGAAATACTTTTTAAAATTAATAAAATTAAAACAATCCAAGAATTAAGAGAGAAAAAAGAAGAAATTTTTAGTAAATTTACAGAAAAAACAGCACTTTCCCTCCTTTATTTAAGTTATGGAGTAGGATATTTTGATTTTAGAAGCCAAAAGAAAAGTCATAACAAAGGAATAAGCAAATCTTTTGCCAGNACTAGTGACTACGATTATATTTGTGACACTCTTTTTTATTTATGTGATAAATTATTTGTTAAAATTAAGAATACTATTTGTTCAACACTAACCCTAAAAATAAGATTTGCTTCTTTTAAAAGTGTAACAAAATCAGTAAAATTAGGAAAAGTCATAAAAGTAGAAGATTTGTTTAACAAATCAATTAAACTTTTACTCACAGAAAATAAATTAATTTTACCAGAAAAGATTAATCAGTTAGGGATCAGTGTTAGTGACTTAAAAAAACATAACCCTTTACAGTTAAAGAATGTTAATGCAATAGAAAGAGAATGTCCTATTTGTAATTGTTTATTTTACCATGAGAGTGATATTATGGTACAAACACATGTTGAAGTGTGTATTAATAGGAAGAAAAAGAAAGAATCAATGACACTTGACAAATATTTTAAAAAGAAAAGTAATTAATATTTAATCTTACTTTATTTGTGCAATTATTTTAATTTTTTTCCAATATTAATTTTAATTTAATGGTATTTTAAAATTAATTCTATATTATTTTATTATTATTTTTTATTGCTATTTTTGATTAGTTAAAGATTTAAAACGAAAATGTTTTATAAAATAATAAAATAATATTTTATTAAAAGAAGATGAGAAATTTAGAAAAATTCTTAGATTTATTTACAATATCAGAAAAAGAAGAGAAAAAAGAAATAAAAGAAGATGACGTTGTGTTACAATACGATATTACTAAAATATCAGTAAAAAAATTAGTAAAGGTACTTAATTACTTAGACTTAGAACATTATAAATCAATCACACCCATTCATTTGCTAAACACAAATGATTCATCTTCAATTCATGCACTGCTGACTCAGCACACAAATTTAATTAATTTAGTAAAAAATAACAAAAAAAATAAAAAATATTTTTTTAGGCTGGCAAATGCTTTTTTACTAAAAAACAATTTAAATTCATTTATGTCTGTTTATAATGGATTGAAGAGTATTTTTACTTCTAAAAAATTAAAAGAATACTATGACTATGATGACACTAATTTTATTAGGAAAGAGTGTTATTCTGACAAAGTAATTATACCACCAATTAAATTTTTTCTAAATGAACTGAGCAGTCATGTAAACCAAAGTAAGAATTTTTATAAGTGTGTAGAATTATTTGTTAAGATTCAAGATACTAAACCTGTAAAAATAAACAAAAAAAGAGTAAAAAGAGTAAAAGAAATTCTTAGCTCACAACCAAAAAATATTTCTTTAAAAAATGATTTTTTTGATTTNTTAATATTTTTGGTTGAATAAAATTTTTTATGCAAATTATTGACACAACTTTTCCTTGTGACACTTTAATTTTAAAAGAGAAATTAATTTACGGGTCGTATGCATATGATGATGGTAAAAGGAGTGGTGAAGTGTGTTTTTATGATCTTAAAAGTTTAACAGAGGTAAAATTTAGCACAACGGGTACTTTTTGCTTAAAAGAGAAAGATGAATTGGTTTATGCAGCTAATATGTGTAATATCCAAGTTTATAAAAATGAAAAACTGGTTGAAACGATAGAAACAAAAGGTATTAACACTTACTTGTCAATAGATAACTTTATAGGAGTGTCTACCACTGCTGGCGAACTAAAACTTTTTAACAATTTTAAAGAAATACACACTTACACACTGACAAACCACACTCTTTGGTCTGTAGACCAACAAAACAGCTTATTTGTTTTAGGTGGTGAAATAACCAATCTTTTTTTAGTAGACATACGTACAAANAAACCTTCAGTTATAAAAAGTGAAATGAGCCCATGTGTCAAATTCAAAGATAACTTTGTTTATGCAGGTACATACGATGGCATGGTAAACGTTTACGATTTAAGGTACAACAAACTTTATGATAAATTTGTAGGTGGTCAGATATGGCAACTAAGCTTTAATGATAAATTTATTGTATGTGCTTGTGTATACGNTGGTGTTAAGGTATTAGATTATGATTTTAACATACAAAATACTTTTGAATGTGGATCTATTGTTTATGCTTGTGATTATTATAAAGGGGTTTTGGCTTATTCATCTTTTTATGAGAAAAAGATTTATTTGAGAAATATTGATTTTTAAATAAAAATTGATTGGTTTATTAAATTATGAATTTAAATATTATTCATATCTTTGCTTTGAATAAGAAATATTTATTTTATTATTTGATTTATATAAATTGTTTAAATTATATATTTGTTATATTAATTTTTAAAAAAATATTAACTTTTTGCAATATTTTTGAGAATATTGAAAAAAAATTGATTTCTAATTGAGAAGTGATAACTTATTTTATACAAGAATTATTTTACAATTTAAAATATAAACATTAATTTTAAATGATTAAATATATTTATAGACGTATTTTAAAAATTTAAACGGATAAAAATTTATTCAAATATTATTTGAGAATAATATCTATTTTAAGAATTTTTATATTTTAATGATCCTATGACAAAAAACGAGATAAAAATCTGTACAGAATTTTTAAGAAAATACATTTGTATATAATTTATTTTTTCTAAACAAACAAGAAATTTGAACACCACAGAAAAAAACTTATCACTGATATAATGTATGCATAGCAAATTAACATAATTAAAGATTCATTTAAATGTTTGGTTTAAGACCTGGCACTTGCAACTTTATTAAAAATAAGTTGAGAACGCTTTTTGTAAGCTTATTAACAAAATGTTCTATGGTACCTTTAGAATAAAAAGAGTAATCAAAATATAAAAAACTGAAATCAATCTATTAATTAGTATTACAGTCTTTAAATATAACCCTTGATAAAATATATGAAAATATTTATTCGAAAAAACACCAATATTTCATACTAAAACATAAGTGGCTATGCTACTAAATTTGTAAAGTATATTTTTATTTATATAAGTTTTTAATTGTGTGACCGAAGTCTCGAAAAAGGTAGACTTAGGCAGTCAATAGAGTATGAAGGTATATTTTTACAATTAAAAGGCTCGCAGTATCTTGAGCTATACCTAATTATAGAGGAACATATTTAACCATATATTTTTTAGAGAATAGGTAATAATATTTTATATAGAAGACATAAAACAAGATTTTCGTATAGATTTTCTTCCCTGGCAACAGACAAAATCAATATACCGTATGAATCAAAATAAACGATTCGTGAAAGAAAATATGATTGTCTCACTGACTAGGTAGTAACTTATAAAGAAGTTGTTTTAAATGAACTTAAATACAAAAAATGGGGGTTTTTTTATTTTTTCATTTAATAGTTTTTTCGACTGCTTCTCTGAAAATGGGAATAAAATCTCCATTGATCCAAATTTTTTATAAAAGATTAAGAATTATTATTCTTACTGGTTGCAACTTTTTCTTATTTCTTAAGTGTCTTAGAGGCAGGAAACTATTAACAATCACTTGTTGTGTATGGAATATCGCTTGTAATTAGATCTTTTTGTTAAAGTTGTTGTCATAAAAAACATAAATATACAAATATTTTTTCTAAACTCTTTATCAATTATTTTATCATAAAAAATACTTGAGTTGACCTACTAACCTGTTAAAAAATTAATTCTATTGGCTATGCTACAAAAATATCACCAAATTTAAAACTCCCCATTATTCAAATTTGTGTTGTTTCCGAGTACCACAATAGTATATTATTTAAAAATATTAAATATATCATATTAATTACCACCATAACAAATATTACATTATTATCTATAAATNNTTAATCTTTAATTTTTATTCATTTGTTTAATAACTTTATTTCTCCATTCACCAAACCTAATCTTCATTTCTTTAATATCATTGTCATTCATAGATTTATTAATACTCTTAAACAAATATAACTGATTAGTTTTACCATCATAATACCCTTTTATTAATTCTTTACCCAATGCTTTAAAAATTAAAAAAAGAGAGTCTGAATAATTGATTTGTAAAAAGTCACTTATTTCTTTAACAGTAATACTCTTTTTATACACACATAATTTGACCAATGATATCAAATAAACCTTCTCTTTTGGGAAAGAATGATTAGTATTATTTACATAGTTAATATCACCAGTATTATAAGCTAATACAAGTGATTTAAGATCAGAATCACTTAATTTAGGAAGAATGTCATCGAAGGAATAGACATTTTCTGCTTTTAAAGCAATCTCTGCAAGTTTATTAGTCAAGAATTCTTTCTTTTTCTTGTAAAATACATCATTTTTGTCAGAAAGAGTGTCCAAATACAAACTTAAGTATTTGTAAGACATATTAAAATCATTTACATGATCAAAATACAAATAAACCAAACAATAGAATCTTTCTTTGGCACTGTCAGGTATTTTAATCTTAAAATACTCATAAACCTTAGAATGAGTTTTATAAGTAAGAATGTCATAATTTAATCTGGCAATAAAAGCACACTCTTCTTGTTCTACTGATTTATATTCTATTCCATTTAGTAAAAATATTACTTGTTCTACCAAAGAAAGGTGTGAGGATATGTCTGTTAGTAAAGATATTATGCTCATAAAGGATGGTAAGTTTACCTTGTCTATTAATTCTTTTAGGTGGGTTAGAATGAATTTTAAACAAGTATCTGTGTGTGGTACACTGTTTTGGTTTAAAGTTGTGAGTAATTGACACCATTTTCTGTCTACAAAGAGTTGGTTTAATTCTGTTACTAAATCCATGGGCAAAAATAAAAAATAAATATTTAAAATAATTGAATTATTTTTATTTTACTTAATAAATCATAAAATATTCATTTTAATATAAAATTTTTTAATGTTATATTTTAAATACCTATTATTGTAAGGTGATTTAAGGTAAGCAACTAATTTTTATAAAAATTAGTTATTTACTTTGTTTGATTTACTACACTTTTTATTTTTTTGTAAAGTCCAAATATTTTAAATATAGATNGAAAAGTGAAGACAATGAAAAATCACTGTTGAAAATTGAAGATAAGGAAGAATTTCTATTGAAGAGCCAAGAGAATGAAAAATTAGTTTTGAAGAGCCAAGAGAAAAGTGTTTTTTTTCCAAAAAATAATGAAGAGTTTTTTCAATTAAAAAACAAAGAATCTTTAAAAAATATTGAATTTTTAGAGAATGAAGTAAATGATTTACAATCAGAAAGTAATTTTTACAATTCAGAAAAGGAGGATGATTCACAATCAGAAAAAGAATCTTTTAAATCCGAAGATGAATTACAATCAGAAAAAAATGATAAAAAAATCAATAAAAGAACCAAAAGATAAATCAATAATTTTAAATGAAATAAATTTACTTTACGTCTCTGCTTTAGACACAATTAAACAAGTAATCTCTTCATTCAACCTTCCAATTATACAAAGCATAACAGAATCAGATGCCCAATTAGCATACATGAACAACACAGGCATAATAAATTACATCATCTCCGATGACAATGACATATTTGTTTATAATGGCAAATCAATTTACAGAAATTTTTTTACTTCCTCACCTTCTTTATACTTTTTACCTTTAAAAGAAGATTACCAATCATTTTTAATAAAATTAGCACATCTTTTAGGTTGTGATTATTCAGTAGGAATGAAGAATGTNGGTTTAAGTAAAGCATTAAAGATTGNTAACAGTGTTAAGGATGAAGAGGTTAAATATTTAAAAGAGATTTATTGTAATTCACCTGTTGTAGAAGTAAAAGAGTATTCTTTTAAGGTTAGTAAAAATAAAGTGGTTGAGTGTTTTTTAAAGATGGGTGGGAGTAAAGAAGATTCTTTTAAGATCAAAGGATTGTTAGAGAAATGTGATTGTGAATATTTAGAAGAATAACATATTTAAGTGTGTGTTTTAGTGATTANATTATAGAATAAATTTTTTTCATAAATTAATTACAGGTTATTTTAATTAATTTATGATATAAAAATTAAATATTACCCAAGAAAGAGGATGAAACAAAAAAACCTGAGATTTTAAAGAAAGAGAATTAAAAACATAAATTAAAGAATGGAGTACAGTTTTTATAATTTTTACATAAAAAATAGAAGAGTTTTAGCTCTTGAAAAAATATTATAATTTAATTATAGTTTTATTTTAAAATTTTAACTTGGCGAAAAGATATGATTGTTACTTTTGTTTTATTTTAAAAAGAGAATTAATTTATTTTTTAAATAACTTTTATTTTAATATGATTTCTTTTAATTTTTGAAATACTTTCTAAAATTTATATTCTTTAAATAAATATCTTTGGTTATTGTTATTCTTACAATCATTTATTTTAGAAATTAAAATAAAATTACAGTGATTTATAATTAAAAATATATTTTTGTATTTTGAACCAAGAAATAAAGAAAATATTTTATAAATTTTGATTATTATTCATATTGTTTAAAGTAAGACATCACAACTAAAGCTTATTTAAAAAAATATGAGTATTCACTTTTATATAAATCTGCCTAAAATTTTTCTAGAATTTTTACTTATGCCCGTGATTCTTGATTATTTGTTAAAGTATCAATTAAGTAAAAATACTCAAAAAAATTTTTTTTTCTTATTTTTTTTAACATCAAAAAATGCGTTTCTTTAATTAATTATATGGTTTTATTTACTAAATTAAAATAAATAAAATTTTTAAAGATTAACTTGTATTTTTAAAAAAAGTTAGTTTTTGATGGTAAAGGTATCTTAGAATAACATAAAATTAGTTTGACATTAAAATAAACTAATAATTAAATTTGAATGTGCAGAATAAATTTATATTTTGGAGATAATTTTATACTTAGTTAGTTATTTTTGACAAAAAAAAATTTGTATCAAAATTTTGAGATAATTTATAATATTTTATAGAAATATACAGCTAAAATAAATAATGTACAACTAAATCTTTTTATTTTTATATTTTATGATCAAGAAAAATTCTTTAATTTGTAAAACATAAATTAATCATATTAAAATTTTGAAAAAAACAACTCAACACTAAGTTTATATTTAATCTTATAACATTATTAATAATAAATTTATTCTAATATTTTATTAAATATTTAGAATAAATTTATTATTTAATTGATTTTAATATTTAATTAATAGAAAAAATCTTAAAAAATATTATTTTTTCTTATTAGTTTGAATAAAATTGTTGAATAAATTTTTATTTTAAATCTAAAAAAAATTTTTTTAATTAATTTATTTTTTAAAATATGATCTATAATTATAATCAAAGAAAAAGAAAATTATAGTAGAATTAATCAAATATATTTTGGTATAAATGATTTATAATTTTTATTTAAGGAATGTAAATTAATAAATTTATATTTTAAAAATAAATATGAAAAAATGATAAGTTTTTTAATAACTTTTATCAAAAAAAGAATATATTTTTTTTCAAATAATTTATAATTTAATTATTAAAAAATTGATTATTAAATAGAAAAGATCTTCTTTTAATGTTGTATCTTCTTTTAATGTTGTATCTTTGTTATAAATG
The DNA here is from genome assembly GCA_004000155.1 of Tubulinosema ratisbonensis. Lineage (NCBI taxonomy): Eukaryota > Fungi > Microsporidia > Tubulinosematidae > Tubulinosema > Tubulinosema ratisbonensis. The sequence goes on along the minus strand of RCSS01000712.1, from coordinate 17,389 downwards.
TTGTATCATAAACAATAACATAATGCGATTGATTGATCAATCAAAAAATAAAGATTTAATAAAATATATTTTATTTATTATTTTTATCCAAAGAAAAACTTGTCACACTTTATTACCTTACAAAACCTTTTAAAAAACAAAAAATCAATAAACTTAACAAATGACCTAAACTCTTTATCACTAACCTTAAACACATCCTCACTTTTAAAACAAATACCCATCTCTTTTAACTCACTTATACTCATTCTTATCCCATTAAAAGAAAAACAATCTCCATTAAAAGATAAGAAATTTACCTTTACATTTAATTCATTCTTGATTTTTATAGGAAAAATGAAATTTTCATTTTTTAATTTGTAATCTCCGAAAAAAAGTCTGATAAATTCGTTTGGTTTGTAAATTACGTTTCTGGAAAAGAGGAATGTGCCTGGAATAAATTTGTGGTTTTGGATTGATGAGCATATAAATTTACTGGCTATTTTTATATGATCTGTTGGGTGGTAATGTGCATTACACATGCTTACTAAGTTGTTTTGTCTGAATAGACCCATGGAGCAAAGGGTATGGAATGAATCTGTGCAAAATTTACATTTAACTGAGGTAACACTGNTATCATTGCATACTGCACATTTATTGCTTAATTTTGTACAGTTTAAGTGTTTAAAAAGAGTACCGTAAGGATATAACACTAAAATAGGATCATCATAAAGATATCCTACCTTACAAACAGTACANTTNAAAANATTGTCAACCACTGGCTCATTCCTCATTTTTTTAAATTTTCTCAGATTCTTTTCACAAGATTTACAACAAAACTCATCATTACTACCAACCAAGCTCATCTTTCCGTATTGATAATCAGTTAACTCAGTACATTTAAGGTGTATCCATTTGATACAAAAATCACATCTAACCATTTTACTATTAAAATCATTCTCATCAAAAATTTGTTTACACACCGAACAGAAATTATTTTTACAAATTTTGATAAAACATTCTTTACAATAAAAATTGTTGTAGAAATAAACTGAGTTTTGTTTACATAAACAACATTTTGACATGAAAAATGGTGCAAAAAAATCAAAATTGATGGTATTTTTTGAAGGTGTTGGTAGTTTTTTTAGGTTTATTTTTGAGATTCTTTTAGGTTTGCATTTTAAACATGTTTTGGAGAGGCAGTGAGGATGGAATGGCATGAAACATTTTGTACAGAATGATATTTTGGTAAGGAGGCCGTTACAAGCTGTGCATAGTAAATTTATTTCTTTGGAAGAACAAATCATTTTTTAAAAATAATATTTTTATTAAAATATAAAATAAATATAATTTTTTTTATAAGTGGAAGAATGTTTAATAATTTGTTTTATAAATTAATTTATTTTTTATAAATTTTAAAGAAAATTGTTTTTTGAGAAGAAATGATTCTTTGTATTTATTAATTCAAAAATAAATATTATATTTGTTGTAGTAATAATCTTTAGTTGGATTATTTATATTTTTTTATTAATTTTACCATTTCTGGAATGATCAATCAAAAAATACAAATCAATTTTTTGTTCATATACAGTAAATTATTGTTTATAGTTACAAAATAAGATAATTTTATGTTTTAGAAAATAAAATCAGCCATGATAGAAGAAAAGATAAAATATATCAAGTAATAAAACAATGATTCTTTATTATTGAGCTATTATTATACACAATGAGTTTAAGTAGTTCAAAAAAATATAAATAAATCAAATATTGAATATATTTACAAGTATTTTTAAGATTTCCTACCTCTAAACAAGAAAAATAGCACTGTTTTTTTAATTGGTGTAATAATTTAAAATATTTAAATTCTACTAGGGAAATTAAATGTAAATATGATATTTTTTGACGTCAGTTATAGGTACCTAAAAAAAGAGATTTAAATCTAAGATGGTTTAAAAGGTTCTTTACAGACAAATAATAATTTCTGATTAATTGAATATAACTTAATAAAATACACATCTTTTAGATAAAAATGAGTTTATATATTTTTTTGTTACCTAAAATTTATTTACCAATAAGAAAAAATAACATTTTTTAAGATATTTTAAACCAATTACTATTTTGATAAGCGAAGTTTTTCTAAAATAAAAATATTTTGAAAATGATTTAAATTTTTACTAAAAAATGAAAAAAGAATCTCAAAAATTCTGTTCGCAATTAAATAAATTTTTTCTTTTGTTGTATTAAATACATTCAAAAGACTTCTTTGTATTCTAATTTAAAAATTATACATTATTAATCAATTTTATCTTATTTAACAAAGATAAAACTGATATTTAATATTTTAAGCGCTAATATAAAATTATATTGTTATAAAATATAATAGTTTTGTTAATTAAATGTGTAAATTAAAAAAAGATTAAGTACATGTAGTGTAGTAGCTATGAGAGATATTAATTATATTTAATTTAATTTTTTTACATTTATTATTAACTAATTTATACCCCAGAGAAGCTAGATGAGAAGAAAGAGGATCCTAAAGAAGAGAGCAAGGAATTAGATGAGATGGATCAACAAAAGATGATGGAAATGTTAAAAGAGTTCTTGGCTGGATATAATTTTGATATGGATGATTTTGAGAACAAAGAAGAAATGCCTGAGGATGATAAATCAAAGGAGGAGAAGGATGAAAATATTGAAGAGAAAAAAGAATTATAATTAAAAGAAAATTTCTTAATTTATAAGTAAATTTTATATTTTTAATTAAATAATAATAAATTTAATATTTATCAATTTAAAAAAAATAAATTAAAGATAAAATTGAAATACATCAAATAAATTAAAAGAAGGTATAGTGAAAAGATCTTCGTATGGATTTTCCATCCCTAGGCAAAAAAAAAGTCAAATAAATTAATATTTATTTTAAGCATTTATTGTATTTTTTAACAATTAAAATAATAATTGGTATTTTTTAATTATTTATACAGATACAGAATTATAATAAAAAAATATTAAATAAAGTTTAGTAATAGATCTTATTGAAGAATATTTAGTTTTGATAACATTAATAAACTATACTTTTAGAAATTTAAGTTAAAACTGGGTTTATTCTGTAAAGGCTTTGATTAATTAAAGAAAGAAGATTGTGCATTATTTATAGAACACTAATGAAACTAAAAAAAGCCAAAATACTAAAGATCTATGCGTTGAATTTGCCTAGAGACTNTTTGTNATAGGAAAATATTTTTAAAAGGATCACAATTTTAAATCGGTATTATTATACTTTGTCTTGATAGAGTTTCTTATAAAAAATGATATTGAAAATTCGGCGTAATATTTGAGAGTTTTGTAAATTGGAGGTCATAATTCAGATAAGTATGTTATATAAAATTAATGTAAATATACCTATTTTAAGTTGTCCATATTTTAAAATTCAGATTGATAAAATTTTATTTGCCATANAAATTAGAAANGAAGACGCACAGTTTAACAATAATANGTTTTTTCAACCGTTTTTTGTAATNNTGGCAAATATGTTTTATTAATTTTGAAAACAGCCTTAAAGAAAAATAATGATTATTGTTTTTTAAAAACATTCTGAAAAAAAGAATTGTTATTTTTAACATTTAGAATCATATAATAACTCTGAACATATATTCCATTACTTGTCAGTCATAATCAAATTTTTAATGATATTTCTCTAGGCGCAAAATTAATTTAAAATAAAATTTTTACAAATAAGCCAAAGAAAAAGAGAATTAAAAACAAAAAATATCACAGAAAATTAGCGAAAGAATTTAAGTGAAAAATGATGCTCTAATTTATATTATTTAGTAAACAATAAGTTATTTCAAAATTACACCAAAGAAAAAGCTTATAAATTTATTATAAAATACTAATAAACAATCATAAGATGAATATTTAAAATAAAAAACCATTACTCAAAAGCATTCCTTATAGTAAAAAATATATTATTATTAATTAATGTTTTTTTTAATTTATTAAATTGTTTAAACATTCTTCTTTTCATAAATAATTAATTTTATATTTTTTACTTTTACACAATCAAATTAATAAAACATTTATTAAATCTCATAAACATCATTCCAATCATCTTCTACTAATTCATAATCCTTAATAACAGTCTTAATTTGTTCTACTACCTTAAAATTACTTTCTTTCTCTGATTTATATTTGAATAATTCTACCAAATAATTCAATAATTCTTTATTTTTTAAATTAAATAATATTCCTATACATTTGTTAAGGAATGTTAAGTATAAATTGTAATGCTTGTCAGTTAATAATTTTAATAAGTAAAATAAATATTTTTTTAAATCTAAGTCTTCTAAGTCATCGTATTTTAGTATTAAATAAATCAATGAATCAAATAAATTATTATCAGTGATGTTAGTATTACTTATATTCTTATTATCACTAAGATTAGTATCATTAAAATTAATNTCTTGCATGCAAGAGTGAAAACCTCACAAACTTTTGAAGAAGCAAAACTCAAGATCAAAGACTTATCTTATCAAAATAACCAAACTCGTAACGAAAATCATCAAGTTAACTCACCTATAGAGTTCACTTACATTATTGGCAATACCAACATAACTAGTGTAAGGAAGATCTATCCACTCAACCTAGCAAAGGGCTTCAAGGAAATTGAGACATGGATGGATGAATTCAAACAGTCAGCAAAACTAGCTAAATGGACCGTTGAAGACACTATAGAAGTGCTTAAAACCCTTCTACCACCAAACATCATTAACACCTGCGTCACTTCACTCGATCTAGACAAGTGCTTCGATAATATCAAGAAACAGACGATCGACGAAATAACACCATACATGTTACAAGACAAAATTAAGAGATTTCAGCAACGAAACTATCTACTCATATCTGATTATTATGAAGAAGCCGTGAGAATCACACAGACACTCTCTTTAGTTTACAACTATAAGAAACAAGAATCGGAGAAAAGATTGAAAGAAATTTTTATAAACGGCCTCCATCCTGATTGTCAAATTGATCTAGCTCGTGCAAACATATTTGAAGTAGATGATATCATAAAGTATATCTCACGGATTGAAGATCTCTTATTACTGAACATAAAAAAGGACAAAATAAATTTACAAAACAACAGAAGCACAAAACCCGCACCATTAAAATATTGTTCATTTCACAAAAGCCACTTCCATTCTAGTGAAGAGTGTAGAAGATTCAATGAGAATAAATATTCAAAAGGTAGTTATAGACAAGGAAATAACAACAAAGAAGACGATAAAGCAAACACAACTATATTAGTAAAACCTGACAAAAAGTTCAATCTAAATGTTAACATTAATCAAATGAATCTTGAAGCCATATTTGATACTGGAGCTACGCATACATTTATTGACAAAGATCTTGCTAAAGCATTAGGATTAGAAGAAAAGAAATAACTATGAGCTCAGTCACCTTTGCGAATTCTTCTGCTTATAACTTAGAGACAAAGCTTATAATAAACTTAAAGTTTAATGATGCGCGCAATAAAGAGCAAACTTATAATTTAGAAGCTTATCCAATACCAAAACTCAACTGTGATTTACTTCNGGTCACTTAGCATAGCCTTTGGAACCCCTACCTTTTTAAAATAAATCTTTAGTTTGTTTATAAGTTCTGATGGTCGGAGGCTGTTGACTAAGAATATTCGAGTGTATTTCGTAAAGTTATCGGTGATTACTAAAAACATATCTTGTTTTTTATAGTTTTATAGAACTTTCTACATTTGTTAATAGGTCCAAAATAATCTGCACTAATTTTTTCCATATAGTTTAAGGTGGATACATTACCTAAAATTTCTCCATATTTTTTATTAGAAGGTTTGCTTCGGTGGCAATCAACGCAATTGTTACAGATTAATGTTGTTATTTTGTTAAGATTGGCATTTAAATAATAGTTTTTAAGAGTTTTGTACATGGTTCTTGCTCCTGGATGACCATGATTGTTGTGTAAAGTTTCAATATATCTAAGGTATTATCTTCAGTAAGATAAATTCTTTTTTTATCATCTACGTAAATAATTATGTTTTTAAAGATTACAGTTTTGTTGAGATTAAATTTTTTTATTTCATATTCATTTATCTTTTGTTTTTCTAGTAGTCTTATAGGAGTAAATATTTCAATTACGTCGTTCTTTTGCGTAAAATAAGATCGTGATATCAATTCTAGAATTATATTGTTTTTCCATTGATGTAATGAATCTTATAGTTAAAGTCTGCTAGTAATGTTTTCCAACGTTGTACTCTGCTATTGTTTGTTGGTGTATTTACAGTAATATTCTTGTTATCGGTATATATAAATACTTCACTAGATCCAATAATATGCTTAAACTTTTTTAGTGATAGAAGGATACTGAGAAACTCCTTTTCCATTATGTTGTAGTTCCTTTGTGTGTCTGTATATTTATGACTGTATATTCCTACAATACCGTGGCTTTGAGAAAGAACGCTTCCGCATGTATGATCTGAACTATCTGAGTTTAGTGTGTATTTTTGATTGTATTTTGGAAACATTACTTTTACATTTTTATGGATTACCTCTTTGACGTCATTTCTAATTTTCTGTATTAAAGCTTAATCTATATAATTGTTGGCTTTAAGCATTTCTGTAAGAAGAGAAATAAGCTCACTAGCTTTAGGTAAAAAAGGTCTAAAAAAATTAATGTATCCTATAAATTGCTGTACAGTTTTTTTGTTATGTATTTTCAGTTCAAATATTTTTTCTTTAAGTCGGGACAAGTCTGCTCGATAACTTCATGATCAATGTCTAAACCTAGATATTGTATTGATGTTTTAAAAAATTTGCATTTATGTGGGTTAATTAATAATTTATATTTCCTTAATGTTTCTATAATATTTTTGAGNGATTTATTTTTAATAATTGGTTATTTTTTATTTCATTAAAAATAATTGATTTAATTAATTAATTTTTATTAAATTTTATATTTCTCCTTTTTTAATTTACTAACCCTTATGCTTTCAATAAACGACTCATTTAAATCGAGACAAGAATTACTAGATGCTCTCACAAAACACATCTCTTTGGAAAAGTACTCTTACTATCTAAAAGAAACACCTAAACACATTAAATTAGTATGTAAGGGGAAAGCAGCATTCTACTGCGAAGCACAAATAATTGCCATCAACAAAAAAAGAGACTCTCTCTTCCAAATTAGAAAAATAAGACCGCATCACAAATGTCCTACCTCTTACCATTCTAATAAAAATTATCTTAGAGAAGAAATTAGTAAAATAAAGGAATATAAAAATATTCAAGAATTGGTAGAAAAATTGCCCGCTAAAATATCATACCTTACTGCTTGGAAGACTCTTACTGGAAGAGAAGAGACTACTTATAAATACAAACCTTTGGAACATGATGAGATTAGGAATGAAATGATTGACAATAACCAAGATTTTTATTTGGATGATGATTCTGATTGCTACGATGAGCCTCCAGAATTACATTCTGAAACACTTTTGACAGTGAAAAAAGAGTTTAAAGAAAAGAACCCTGAGAGTATTAATTTAATTTCTGGTAATTTAAAGAAAGAAGAGGAAGAAAACAAAGAAAATGAAGAAAAAAAAGACAAAATTAAAAAAATAAAACTACCAACCTTGGATTATAATTCATCAGATGCTTCTTTTTATTTCTCTTTTCCCAGTACAATCAACTTGTTAAGAAATATAATTGATTTAAAAATATATCTGAGAAAGAAAGGATGTGTGATTTATGGTATTGGATATGATCCACATGACAAACCTATCCCTGTGAGTGTATTAGTAAGTGAAATGAATGTTAGTGAAAGTTTAGAAGTATTCTTTAATTTTGAGAAAGAAACACAAAAAAAATGTAAAAACGAACTTTTTTATTTTTGTGATTACGAAATTAATTTGGTAAAAAAGTTACAAAGCTTAAAAGTAAATTTTTTTATTAAATCAAGGTCAATCATTAAAAAAATAGGTAAAGATGACTTAGAAAAAACATTTAAAGCTTTGAATTACGAAAAAGAGCCTTTAAGTGAATTATCATGGATTGATCCTAAAAATTATTTGGTTCTTTTAAATCCTCCTTTTTTTGGTTTAAACAATTTTGGTGAGGTTGATGTTGAATTTATTTATTATTCTATTTATAATACAACATACATTGATTGTATTTTAGCAATCATTAAATTTATCTCTGATTATTACGCAGAAATTTTAACCAAAAGTAATGAAGTTAAATTCGGGAATAATGTTAATTACAGGTTAGAAAGGAATATTAAAAATAAGATTATTGATGAACATGTGGTAGATCCTAGCAAAATGACTTGTACTTGTGGAAGATTTCAAGCATTTATGATTCCTTGTATCCATGCTTGTGCTATCACAAAGGATCCTATTAATTTTGTCAGTAATATTTACAACATGGAGATCATGAAGGATTTATTGTTGATTAAGCCTATTTTTGAATTAGCAACTAAGTATCAGGCTGATAGATTTTTACTTAGAAGAGGACCAGGAAGACCTAAGAAATCTCAAGGGATACCTGAGAAAAAAGTATAGTAAATAATTAAAATAAGATTCTTTTGTAGTAATTTATTATTTTTAATTCTTTCTTTTAGATTTTCATTTTTTAAGGAGAAAAATAAGCCAATCAAATCATTTTTTAAAAATTTGCTTGTTTTTTTAAAAAATGGGGGTTTTTAATTAAACATTTTTTAATTAAAAATACTTTTCTTTAAAATAAGAAATTTCTTCTTCAAATATTCTTAAATCAATTTTCCTGTATTCACTTACTTTAAGATACTCTTCTGCGATCTCATTTTCAGCCAAACTTTCTAATAAACTATCAAATTTATCATTGTTACAAGAAAATAGAAAATCTCTGTGACAAACTAAACATTTCTTAATAGGTGTTTTAGTAACACAGCCACAAGAGCAGTACATCTCATAATTGTATAAAAATGTAGTGTTTTCTCTTAAAGTGTTTCTTATAAGATTGTTTAACCAAATTTTGTTAATTGGTTGTTTACATTTTTTACATTCGCTAAGTGAAGACTGAGATTCATTACAACAGAGTGTCTTAAAATTAAAATTACTTCTTGAAACATAAACCTTTTTTACACCAAAAATGTTTGCAATGTGATCGAAATCTATTCCTTTAATATAAGTTAATAGTCTGTTGAGAGGTGGTAATATTTGATTGTTAATGTAATATTCGTAATCAATTTTGTTTTCACCAGGCAAACAAGCTCTTTTGCTAATACTTTCACCCTTTTCTCCTAAACCAATTACATATCCAATCACATCATCTTTTTTATAAAAAATATTTCTTTTTCTAAGCCTGTAAGCTAAAGATACATGAGGAAGTATATCTGGATTGGCGTATTTTTCTAGAGGTTTGGCTAAACAAGCATTAATTACAAATTTTTCCTGTGGCTCCTTCTCAAGGTTATTCTTTTTTTCAGCTAAAAATGAATAAATTTGCTGCAAAATTTTTACATTACCATTATTAAAAATTTTATCAGAATCTTTTAAAATAATTTCTAAGACCTTAGAAGCTATTTCAGAAGAAATCAAACAAAAATCTCTTCTTACAGAATCAAGCCCTTTTGTTTCAATAACATTCTTAGTTGTTATTGCACCATATTTCTTTTTTTTAAGCAGTAAGATTCTTTTATAAACCTTTTCTATTTCTATTTCGATAAATTTATACTTTTTGTTGATTATGTTTTTTAGGTCTTCGCCTTCTTTTTCTAAAACATTTTTTTGAGAATCTATCATAATTGAATCAGTGTCCCCGTAAATTACATTTAAACCAAGTTGTTCTGCTAGAATTTTTGCTTCTTGAAGAATTTGTCTGCCATGAAAAGTGATTTGCTTCGCCAATTCAAAATTGCAGAAACGGAAATTAGGTGTTCCTAAACATCCATAAATAGAGTTAGCTATCAGTTTAAGTGCTAATTGTTTGGTATTAAGAACGCTGTCATTGCTTCTTTTCATTAAAACTTTTACTTCTCTTCTTCTTTCTACCAAATTTTTCAATATTCTAGGCAAAATTCCTAACTCCTTTTTCGTACCATCCAAATTAGAAAAACAAATGTTATATTCTTGGATAATTGAAGGGTAAAGTGAATTAAAATCAAGTAATAAAACTTTAGTCTCATAAAATCCTGTTTTAGGTTCTAAAACAAGTCCACCTTCGTAGCTCTCTCCTTCTCTTTTTTCCTTTGGCGGAAAAAGAATCTTATTTGCGTAAAATTCGTGCAACAAAAAATATTCATTTCTTTCTGCACGAAAATTTAAAAGAGTTCTTTTTAACAGATTGCCACATATTTCTGTCAGTTCCTTTGATAATTCTAATATGTTCATAGAAATAAAACAGTCATAGATCATTTTTAACATGTTTTCTTTGCTAAAATCTATAAAATTCTTTTTAAATAAAGCAAAATAAATTTCTTCCAAAGAAAAGTTTCTGCTTTTTAAAAATGAAGGAGCCAAAACAAACAAGTCACAAACTAACCTGCCATAAAAATTTAATCTTTTTTGGATTAAAGGATGTAAATTATGAAATAAAATCAGGTCAGGGTTCTCTTTTTCTATAAAATCGTTCAAAGAATAAAGCACTTCGTTAAGGTTATGACATTTTTTAGAAAAGTTTCCTTTTAAATATTTTGTACCGCAAGAAAAATGAGTTACTTTATTTGAATTATAAAACTGTACATTTGTGTAAAAGTATTCCAAGTCCTTTCCTTCATTAACAATTAATGTCATAATTTTTAATGGTGGCATTTTTTCGTGTTTAAAACCAATAATCTCGTCCATACTGCCAATTAATATCTCACCAGAGGTGCTCTCTTGATAATTTCTTAGCTCAATTATACCAGGTCCTTTTATTTTTTTAGAAATAATGAACTGCTCTAAAGGTGAGCTAAATTCTTTGATACAAAAAGTAGTATTAGTTTCTAAATTAGTTCTCATAAATTTACATTTCAAAGGAACATTTTTATAAAAATAGTTTTCCATTTCTTCACCACTCTCATCATTTGACAAAACCAAATAAGTAGGTTTTATGTTTTTCAAAATAAGTTTCTTTAATAAAAATGGTGAATTAGTCTCTTTACAGAATAAAGCTAAAGATGTCTCTGATACTTGTTCTACGTCCAATAAATAAAAAGTCATTGGGTAATAAAAAAATAAAAAAATTTTATTTATAATTTTCTGGTAAAAGTCTTTTTAAATAACACATTTTTTCTCTCCCATACTTTTTTTCTAAATAAGAAATAAAAGAAAAATCTTCTAATTTATTTCTTTTATTCTCTAACAATTTTTCTAAATCACTTTTTAAAAATTCTAGTTTACGTTTATTTTCAGTACAAAAATCTTTTATTTGGTAATCGCAATGAGTATATTTTTCAAATAAAAAGTTGTTTAACTTACTTTTAGTTTCTAATTCGTTTTTCATAGGAAAAATAGGAGAAAAATCTATTTTTTTTTCTAAATTTTTTACAGGAATATTCTTTATTTCTTCATTATTTAAAGAAATAACTGATAAATTGTTTATTCTACTGGCAAAATTGTTATTTTCATTCTTACAAATATTACCAATCATTCTATCAATCACATTTTTTTCATTCTTTATACTTAAAAAGTAAGATGATTTTAAATAATTTATGAATTGAGTTAAACTAACATTTAATTCTTCAAATATTTTTAGTAAAACTGGCCAATCAACAAAATATTTTAAATCTGGGTGGTTTACAGTGCTACAAAATGATTTAAATAAATCTCTTATGTGTAAAGAAGTAAATTTTATTATGAATTGTTCCGAAGTGTTTATTTTTAGGTAAAAGAATTCTGTNTTTTTTATTTGTACTGAAGTAATCTCATTAAAAAATATTTTTACTGAATCTAATAACAAATATTCCATTCCTAATTTTAGTTCGCTTTCTTTGTTGTTCACTGAACATTTAATTTTGCAATCCATAAATTAAAAAAAGAAATTTAATTTAAAAAAAATTAAATATTATTTATTTATATAAATTATTTAATTTTAAAATATTTAATTTATAAAAATTATTTTTTTTTGATAAAATTACTTTCTTTAAAAAAATAATTAATTATAATTATTATTCATTTATTTAATATAATTATTTAATTTTAAAATATTGAATTTATAAAAATTATTTTTTTTTGATGAAATTACTACTTGCTTTAAAAAATAATTAATTATAATTATTATTCATTTATTTAATATAAATATTTTTATTTAAAATAAAAAAAAATATGATTTTATATGAAGATTATTTATGTAAAATTAGTAAATAATTAAAAAAATAATTAATATTTTATTTATTTAATTTTTCATTGTAAATTCCTCCTGCAAATTCAGCCATTTCTTTTGTATGCATCTCTTCTTTCAATTCCTTAACTCTTCTTTTATGCTTCTTGGTTTTTTTATGCTCTTCTAGCACATTCAAATCAATAAAAAATCTATCACATTCTCTACAATAAAACTGACCATTACCAGGCAGTTCTTCATTGATTTCTAAGTTTATTTCTTTTGAAAGTGATCCTTTAATTATGTCAACTGGGGTATTGCCATAAGTGTTATAAAGTATTTTATTTTTTCTGTATTTTGATTTTTTTTTCTTACTTTGTGTTGTCTTTTG
>RCSS01000711.1:6796-17865 GCA_004000155.1 Tubulinosema ratisbonensis | reverse complement strand
GTTATTTATTAAGGCTAAAAAATAGTTGTACTGCAATCATCCTATCTGTTTTCTTTAGTAAGAATAAGAACTATTTCAGTGATAATTTTATCTTACCTATTTTCAAAATAATAGTAAAAATGAAAATGACAAAATGTATTTACAAGAAAAATTGTATGAATATATTGACAATTATTTATATTCTAAAGTTACGAATTTTTTACATGATCAATAAATTTAATTTATAAGAAATTAACTTTTAAATGTAACTGTTTATAGTATTTAAATGGCTTATTATTTTTATTTTAAAGGTTTTCAACATCATAGTTGTAAACAAGTGATAAAGTAGAAGAAATCATCTAAATATGGCATAATCGATTGATTTGAAATAAGTTTTTGGTTTATATGTTTAAAATTTTTAAATCTTTAATTTGAAAAACTTGAACTTTTTGACATCAACCAATGTATTTATTTACAGTTAAAATGTTTAAGTATTTTAATATGGAGTTTGTATCATAAAAGGAATGTACAATACTTTTAGAATTTATGTATTAAATATTGATTTTTAACTAATATATTTTTAATTTGAATAATGTACTACACCTGTCACCAAAGCCTGCAAGGTAAGGTAGACTAGAATAATCAACAGTGATGAATAAAAGCTTTTAGCTAATAATAGACTTTTTGCTCTTAAAAGCTGATTCATCGATTCATACGAAAACATATGCTCTGTGTTTCTTCTTGGAACAAATAAATTTTATTTTAATATATAATAACATACATTTTGTAAAGAAATATAGAGGAAAAATATTTATGTAAGTTCAATACAATCTTTTCTTAAAATTTATTGATTTTATAATATGTGTGTATTTGCAAAAAAAAATTTTATTAAATAAGTATTGGTATTTGATGCCTCTTGTAGTAAGTTTTTCTGAAATTTGATTCAATTTTTTTTACTGTAAATAGAATTTCGCGAAAAGATAAAATATCAAAAAAAGATGTAGTATAAATAAATATTTTAAGTTATATCATTTATGAGAACAAGTAGAGATTTGGTTTAAAAATAAATATTTATAAATCTTTAATTACTGCGAATTTAATATTGCTACAAAAATTATAGTAAATATTTCCTCTTTGTATAGAATTACAAATAATTAAGTAAAAACATAATATTTTGATTCCAAAAATATTTTGCAAAGGTCTAAAAATTAATCCCAAGCTTTCCAAATATATTTCAATTTAATAGAGAAAATGGCAAACATCTTTGCAAAAATTGAAAAATTGATTGAAAAAGAGAAAAAAGAAAAATTACTTATACAACAATGAAAGAATTTTAAATGAGAAATATAGTTTGACCAGTTTATTGATAAAAACCCAATTTTTAAATCAGACTCATAAATTTAGACAAAAGATTATTTCAATTAAAATAATAAGAATGAAAAATAACAGCGATAATATTTTTAGATGAGTCCTAAATAAATTTGAAAATTTTGTTTTTTTGTTGCCTAGTGGTGAGAAATCAATACAAAAATCTCTTGCTTCACCTTTTATAAAAAATAAAAAAACCTATTTATAAGAAACATACGGTGTCAAAAATAGATTTACTCACAAATTTTATGTATTGAAATAAAGCCCGTAATATCAATTTAATTGTTAGCAAACAAGAAAGTCTTAATTTCCTTTGAAATTTTATTGTTTGATCTTCTAATATCATTTCATTTAAGGTATTTCTAATTGCTTAATATTCAAGATTCTCCAATTTTACTTTAAACAAAGATTTTTTTTCAAATTTTAGATTATTTTAAATATGCGAGTTCTAATACCTAATACTTTAATAATCAATTATTTGATGACCCTGATATTTTTTATGAATCATTTTTATACGGGCGTGGGTTTTGGCGGGTGAAAGGCTCGCAGTATCTTGAGCCATACCTAAGTATGGGAAACATATATTACCGCATGTTTCCGTCGACTAGGTATAAATATTCTTATAAAGAAGGTATAGCGAAAAGATCTTCGTATAAATTTCCCATCCTTAGGCAACAAAAAAAAATCATTCTTATGAGTTTTGATTTTTTTTCATTTAAATTGTTTATTCACATTATATTTAATGATTTTTTCTCAAGATTTTCATTTAATCTGAATAAAAAATTACCAAAATGTATATTTAGATTTAATTTATTTAAATAGTTTTCTTGTTTTATTTATAAAAAAGAATTAGATCTATGTTAAATTAAGCACATTTATAATTATTTGGCTGATTTAAAAGAATATTACTAAAAGGGTTAAAACATTTTTATTATAATTTCTTTTTTCACAGATGATTTATAAAATTTTGAGAAAGAAATTAAATTTTCCTCTTTTGTATTTTTGGTTAAATTAGACATTTGAAAAAACAGAAATTCTTTTTATCTTCAAAAAACTAAGCCTTTTGACTTCAAATCTTTTTGAAATAAAAAAATTAAATCTAAATTACCGACTTTTTAATTATTTTTAAAATTCATTATTTCCAATCCTAAAGATGTCAAAGAAAGAAAATCAATATCATATTCAGGTTCAATCACATTACCGTCTAGAATCTTACCAATCCCAATCAATCTCCAGTGATTTGATATCTTTTTAGAAATGGTTACCTTCTCTCCTAAATCACAACACACTGGTTTGTGTAAATCAAATATTAAATTGTCTTCAGATTTTTGTACAAGCATCGCATTAAAAGAACAGCTGCCTATATTTAAAAGAAATAATTCATTCAATTCTAAATTTTTATATTCTTTCTCGTTTTTAGAAAGAAAAATATCAAATATTTCATAGTTCATTGTTAAGTTATCATACACGTTTGGTAATTTATTTTTTAGTCCCAAAACATTACCAGATAATCCATCCGATATACAACAAGAAGGATCTATTTCTGTGCCTATTGCTATTAACCCGCCTGGAAAAGCTTCTTCTAAAGAAATATTTTCTGTCTTTAGTGAAATTATTTTAGAAATTAATGGTATAATTTTAAATTTATTATCTTTTTTCAAAATAATGCCGGGTCTTATTTCAATTTCATCCCCTAATCTGAGTTTGCCTGACAATAAGCTACCTCCTATCACACCTCCCGTCAAATTATTAATATCACATCCTGGTAAATTAACATCAAATGATCTAATTATCAATAATCTTGGTNGCAATTTAATATCTCTTAAAGTATCAGGAATATAGTTTACTATATAATCAAGTACNGCATTGATATTTAATTTGTATTGNCCTGATACTGGAATTATCGGACTTTCTTCTGCTTTAGTATTTTTTAAGAATTTTTCTATTTCTTCTTGTTGTTCTAAACATTTCTCACGTGAAATTAAGTCAATTTTATTTTGGACCACGATAATTTTAGATAAATCAGTCTTTTCTAATGCAAATAAATGTTCAACAGTTTGTTTTTGTGGACATTTTTCATTAGCAGCTATCATAAGTATAGCAGCATCCATCACAGCTGTACCATTTATCATAGTTGTCATTAATACGTCATGGCCAGGNCAATCTACAAAAGAAATATGTTTTACTAAAATTAATTCCCCTGAACATCCTTCTCGTTTACACTTTAAATTATTTTTACTAGAACTTTTATAAGATTGGTAACAATCAGGCCTGGGACAATCATTATTATTACATTTATATATTTTTGTATTAGCGTAACCTAATTTTATAGTAATGTTTTTTTCTAATTCAGATTTAAATTTTACTGTTTTTACTGAACTTATTGCATTGACTAATGTTGATTTGCCGTGTGCTACGTGACCAATTGTGCCAATGTTAATTGTTGGTTGGTTTTGCATTATTTTATTATAATCCATGAATTAAGGGGTAATAAAAAATATTTTATTAATTAATTATTAATTATTTTTAATAATAATTCATATTTTATTACAGTAAATTATGTTTCTTAAAAGTTGTGTTAGCCTACAAAATCTATGCCCTATAAAAGATCTTCTATCCTAATAATATTAAAAATATGTTATTTTTTTACCTCTTTTTTGCTTATTTTGATAATAACTTTTGTTTGTAAAAAATATAAGACTTTCTTGTTTTAGTAAGAAACTTGTAAAAAGATTGTCTTCGATCTTTAATAAGTATCTAAAAATTTTAGCTTGTGATNCTGCTTCTGGATTAACGAATTTGATGTTTTGAAAGATTTGTATAAATCTTTAAATANAGGTGAAATTCTTAGAATGTCGTTAAATGCAAGTTGTTTGGTTTTTTCTTTTTCGGATCCAATTTTCTCAATTAGTCATTTAGAACATGTGTTACTTCATCCATTAATANAAATTCATGAATTTTTTTACCTTGCTACTTAANTCGCTTATATTGTTAAAAAATTGAAATTGTATTTATCATCTTTTTGTACACAGTTTTTTAAAAGTCTTTAAATGAGAGAATCAATTGTTTTTTGTGTCCATAATAATACTATTTTAAGATTCTTTAATCTTATCCGATGCATCAAATAAACTATTAATAAAATTAGCATTTAGTTAATAACTTAATAAGATTTTAGAAATAAGCATTCTCTATGAAATATTAGAAATTTACTATTATTCCCCTATATTTCTCTATACTTAAGGATGGGCAATCCATACGAAGATCTTTTGCTATATCTTTTATATATATTATAAAATACTGCTAAATAAAAATTATATGGTAAAATTCTTCTTTGTTAATCTAAAAATTGCCTATAAAAACTTTATTATAAGATATTATTCTTACTCTAGGAGAAGTTAAATGAATATAGTTTTTTAAGCTTAGAAAAAATGATTTAAAATTCTTTTTTTTATTTAAAGAGTTTAGGTTTAAATTCTTTTAAATCGCGTAATAAAATCATGTATTATTTTAAAATTTGTCATAAGAAATTTAAGAATTCTTTTTTAAAATAGAAAGTTTTATTTGTAAATGCTTATTTGTCAGTAAGTAAAAAAATATTAATAATTTATTTAAATATTAATTTTAAAAAATTTTTAACTTAAATGGATTTAAAGTTTCAAAAAATATTAAAAGAAGAAAAATATGAAAGAACATTTTGTTATTTTTTAGGCATGCCTAGTCTTAAAGATGATTTTGAATTTGCAAAACTTAAACTTAAATTACCACAACTTTATGAGAACATAAAAAGAAAAAAAAGCTCAACAAACTTATATATTTTTGATGACCAAATTATCATATGCTCTAAGGGTAAGAGTTTAATGATTTTACCAAATGAAAAATATCTTTTTAAAGAACTTATTCTTAAAATTATAAAATGGGGAGAAGAAATAATTGTTTTAACAAAACATAAATTATTTTTTATTCAAAAAAAGAGTTATTTTTTAGAATCAAATGGTATTTTAGATATTTGTACTATTAACAATATTTTATTTATTTTATATTCCGATAAAATTGAAGTGATTGGTGAAAAAAAGACTGTTTATAATTTAATTGATGTTAATCCTGAAAAAATAGAGCCGATTTCCGAAAATAAACTTCTTTTATTAGAAAAAAACAATTTATTCTTAGTAGATTTGGAAGACAAAACAACTAAACACATTTTGTCTTCTTCAAATTTGAGAAAAGTTCAATCTATTATTATTTCTTCAAATTTTTACAAAATTAATAAACAAAAACCAAAAAATTGTATAATTTACAAAAGTGAAATAAAAATTAATAATCATTGTGGTGAAAAGGTAGCTTATGTTTTGACAATTGATTGTTTATTTTATATTAATTTAACAACCTTGGAAATAAAAGATTTGTATTTTGGTTTAGAAGCATGTAGATTATCAGTTAGTGATAAATATGTGGTACTCAAGTTTTATGACCGCGTCTTAATTTATGATAAGTTTCTTCAATCTTTTAAAAGAATAGAAGGATTCTTTAGTGATTTTGTAGCATTTGGTGATAGTTTTGCTTATTTAGCAAATAATTTTGTATATTTTACAAATAACAAAGAAAAAATGAGATACAAAAAAAGCCAGAAAAACACTACTATTCTAAACCCATTTTTTGTTAAAAATAATTATTTTGATTTAAAAAAGAAATACAACTACGATTGTTCTGATTCTGAGTCATTTGATGATGAATATGGTTTACTTTTAAAGAATAATATCCCCAAAATAAATTATTTAGATGCAGAGGAATTNAAATTTATTAAAATNAACAAAGGATTCCGTAATTACAAATTCAAAAAAATGTCTGAAGGTCATAATAAAAGAAAAAGAGAATATGGAAAAAAGGTCTTAAACCTTCTTGAAAATTTAAAAAAATACGAAGATTATTTTATATTTAAAGACCATACATTCAAAGCTTGCGAAAAAGGAAATACTTTACCCAGGAATGTTAATTTTATTGATTCTCAATTGTATAAAGACTTATTAAGGGATTATAGCAAAATATATAAATCAAATATTAAAGATGATTCTACTTCCTTTGAAAAAAATTCTCCATAATTTCACAANTCGTAATAAAATGTTTATTTATTTAGAATTAATATTCCTTTTTTTATTTAAATACCCCTTTAATAAAAAATTTAATTTTATTTATTTTATAAAAAAATCCTAAAAATGAAAAATTTGGAGATAAATAACCAGGATTCAGATATTAACGGACAATTTTGGACCAATAAATACAACGAGATTGATGGAGATGACANCTGCTTTTTAAAACATGACTTACCTTTAGCTAGGATTAAAAAACTAATGCGTGTTGAAGAGGATGTTAAAAATGTTGCGAGCGAAGTGCCACCTCTCTTCTCAAAGATTACTCAGGCATTTATAGAAGAGATAACATATAAAGCTTTGGATAAAGCATATTTAAGAAAGAAACGAATTATCCAAAAAAGTGACATAAATGAAGTTATTACGTCATCCGAAATTTATGATTTTTTACATTTCTTGACATCAGGATACACAAACCAAATTAATAAAAATTAAGATTTGATTGATTACATTATTTAACAAATTTTTAGCAAATTTAATACAAAGTATTGTAATTAGTTTATTAAAATTATTTCTTCTTTTTATTCATTTCTGAGATTTTAGCAGATCTTTTCCTCTGATTGATCATATGAGTGTAAAGGAATGGGAATAAAGGTAAATAAAGAATCATAATAATAACAAATCCATATCCTATGAATCCTTTGTGAGCCGAATAAGCAATATTTATTTGAACCAATTCTAGGAATATTCCTATTGGGTATAAAGCAAGAAAAGCATTGTATCTTAGAACTTTAAGTATTTTTCCTCTAGAAATGTAAAACAAGTATCTTATTAAGTCAGAAATATTCCATATGATAAACAATAGAGTCAACCAAATGTTATGGTGTTTGTGTGAATAAGCTACCGCCCAAGAAACAAGAAGACGGGAAGTCACTTGGATGATGGTAGCAGGATAAGTAGACCTAGTAGCACCAATCATGATGTTGAAAATCTCAATTAAAAAGAAGGTTTGGGTATACGCCACTGTTTTCAAGTATTTTATCTCTCTTAAATAGTGATAAAGAATGGCGTTGACACTCCCATACAAAATTACTCCTACACCAAAAAGATTAAAGAACAGCTGATACTTTGATAAAATCATTAAAGGGTGTTTGTTTTTTAAATTTTTAAATTATTATTTTTGTGTTTTAATTTTTTTAAATAAAACAAATTTC
Source organism: Tubulinosema ratisbonensis (assembly GCA_004000155.1). Taxonomy (NCBI): domain Eukaryota; kingdom Fungi; phylum Microsporidia; family Tubulinosematidae; genus Tubulinosema; species Tubulinosema ratisbonensis. The sequence goes on along the minus strand of RCSS01000711.1, from coordinate 10,220 downwards.
CACAAACAAACTGAATTTATTGGATATTTACTCATTTAATTATTGGATGTTTTATAAAAATTTTTAACATTTTTGTGAGATTCTAAGACTAAACACAAAAAAATAAACAAATTTTATTATTTTTAAATTTTAAAAAATTAATTTTTTTATTTATTTAAAAAATAAATAAATAAATACCATGCAAATATTCATTGGTAGAATTCCTAGAGATATAAGATATGATGAATTGTACGATTATTTTAACAGATTTGGTAAAATAAGAGAATTAAGACTGTTAGATTCTTATGGATTTGTGACATTTGTGTATGATATGGATGCAAGAAGAGTTTTAGATGAAAAACATTTTTTGTTTGGGAAAGAAATCTGCGTAGAACCATCTAGAGACTCTCGTCCTGGGTCCTCTTACAGTGTCAATCGGTTTGAAAGAGATTATCCAAGAGGATTTGACAGAGGCTACCGATCTCCTCCTTCATACGATAGGGGNTATTGTGATTACTGCGATAGGTGTGAGATACATGGAACACGAAGATACAGGTCTGATTTTAGAAGGGGTGATGATAAAAGAGTAAAATTGGGTGATTTTAATGGCGTAAAAACAAAGTTAGTGATTGATAATTTATCACCAGCTACGAATAAACAAGATTTAATTGATTTTCTTATTTCAAAAGGATTTGAACCAATTTATACAAGAATTACTGAAGTGGGTAACCATGGAATAGTAGAATTNAGATCTGTTGAAGAGAAAGAAGATGCTTTATTAAAATTAAATAATTTAGAATTTTTAGGAAATAAAATAACAGTAAGACCATATTTTTCAAGAGAATCTAGAGGTAATTTTGAGAATGAAAGTAGAAGTTACAGCAGAAAAAGTGAAGAAAGTAAAGAATACAACAATAACTTTGGTGAAAATGTAAATAAAGAAGACATTTATGGAGACATTAACCTCAACTGTGAAGATAAAATGAAGAAAAAAACGTGGAAGAAAAAGTGGAAAATTCTGAATTAAATAAATAATTTGATAAAAAATTTAATTTGATAAAAATATTTTTTTTTAAAATTTAATGGAAACTTTTAAAATTTACTTAGCACCAATGCTTGATGTCACTACACCACAATTTAGAAAGTTTATTAGACATTTAAACAAGGATGTAATACTTTTCACAGAAATGATTGTTGCGGAGACTGTGATTCATGTTAGCGATGAGAAATTGACACAAATTCTTGGTGAATATGAAGAAAATACTATTGTACAAATAGGTGGATGCGATCCTTACAGTATTTCTCGAGCAATACGAAAAATAAATGAAGTAACAAAGTTTGATCAATTTAATTTAAACTGTGGTTGTCCAAGTTCAAGAGTACAGAAAGGAAATTTTGGTGCTTGTTTGATGCTTCAGCCAGAAACTATTATAAAAATAATCAACACAGTTTACGAAGAGACAGGATTTGTGCTTAGCTTAAAAATAAGAATTGGTGTTGACGAATTTGATTCTTATGATTTTTTTAAAGATTTTATTTCAAGCATAGTTTCAAATACAAAATGTGATACTTTTTTTGTGCATGCAAGAAAGTGCTGGTTAAACGGTCTTTCTCCTTCTCAGAATAGAACTATTCCTCCAATTAGATATGATTTTGTTCATCGTATAAAAGAAGAATTCCCCAAGCAAAAGTTTATATTAAATGGTGCTATTAACAATGTTTTTCAATTACAAACAAAGGGAAATTTAGATGGGTTTATGATCGGAAGAGCGGCAATCAAAAATCCTTTTATTTTTTGTGAATTTACACAAAAGTTAAATGAAAAATACACAGAGATAGAAAAACATACAACATTACTTCTTAATTATTTTTTATTGTACAATCAGAATGAGATTGTTAAACATATACACATCTTTCCAGTTCTAAATTTTTTTCATGGTAAACCAGGAAATAAAAAATACAAAAATTTTATCACAGAAACAGCGAGAAAGAAAATTACTTTTGGTGATTACATAATAAAATTAGAAGAATTTTTAGTAAATTTTAATTTTTAGAAGTCATTTTTTTGTTTTATAAATATCTAAGCTTCAAACTTTTTTTTTATTTTTCACCAATAAGTTCTTTTTTTAGATTCTAATGTTTCATCTTTTCTTTGATCACTTAAATTTAAAATATATAATTTCTGAAGAGAATGAAATTGATTCTTACCACCCTAATCTTTTTCTTCTTCATTTTTACAATCTTACTTATATCATTTGAAATAGGAAGAGCCATTTTGAAATTACATTACTTAAATACAAACCAAATAGATTTACCAAAAGATTCTGCTATGTATAAACTGGCACTAAAAGAAAAAAAGTTGTATATTTCCTCGCAAAAAACAGCATCTAAGAAAAGGTTAAAACATTTATGTAAAGATTTAACAGAACAAGTATTTTATTTCATATTGTCGCTTTGTTTTATTATAAATTGTTTTAGAAATAAATTGTTTAACTTTTGCGAGAAAAGAATTACTGTGATAAATGGATCATGTTTTAATTTTAGAATGAATGAGATTAATTTTATTAATTTGTTCTTTTGTTCTTATGCAATGATAACACTTCTTATCTCTGATATTTACAGTACAAAAATAGAATTTGTAAAGTATTTTTTTGGTATGTTGCTTTGTTATTTTTGTATTTTTCCTTTTCTTGTAGTAATTGTACTATTTTTACTAAAAAAATTAGGTATGCAAATAATTTTGGCNTGTTATGTTGCATATGTGATTAAATTAGTGCCTGACGTATTCTCAGTTGATAATGTAGAAAAGGAAAGTATGAAGAAAATATCTAGCACAAAGTTTCCTAAAAAAATACAAGAAGTTCTGGATAGATACAATCTTGTTGACAATGTTTTTATTGAGAAGAAACCTAGTGCTAATATGAATGCTGCTTTGATTGGTCACGGCGATCAAATGAGAATAGAAATTTATGGAGATATGGATAAACTTGATAAACAGAAAGTTTATTCTGTATTTTTACATGAGATAGGACATGCTTATGAATCTAGTTTATTTAAAAAGGCAGCAATTTATGTAATTTTAGTTTGTTTAGAAGCTGCTATGATGTTATATTTTTATAAAAAAGTGGCAAAACTTTTTGCAAATGACAAAATGAATAACGAAGTTTCTTTTTTAGCATTTGCGCTTACATATAAAATGGGTCTTAGACCATANTTTATGATATCTTATAAATTTATATCTCAAAGATCTGAGATTGTTTCTGATTTCTTTGCTAAATCATATAATTACCAAAAACCTTTAGGAAAAACTTTGTTTGATATTGGGGTAGACAGTTCTGATTACTTAAATCCGACAGTATTTTATAATTTATTGAGAAGTGGACATCCTTCTATTTACGACAGAGTTGAATATTTGTTTAAATAAACTGTTTTATATTTTAAATTT
>RCSS01000704.1:0-18912 GCA_004000155.1 Tubulinosema ratisbonensis | reverse complement strand
GCAGCCAAACTTTTTTTTCTTATGATATTTTGTACAAAAGGCAATGATTCAATTTAAGGTAAAAATAAATGTTATTTTTATTTATTTTTTTGTTTTACACAAAAATTTACCCGTTAAAAATCTTTTTATTAGTTATGGAACAAAAACTTAAGCAGTTTTAAATATATTTTAAAACAGTAATAAAAATCGAATTTATTCTATTTAATGTGTATTAAATGGTGTTTTATGATTGAAATTTTTTTACGGCCCTAAAATTATACAAAAAAAACTAGGCGTAAAAAAAACTTAAGCAAAAATCAAAAAAATTCAAAACATGGTTCGAATCTTTATGTTTGAAAAACTTCTGGAATTTAAATTACAAGTTATAGCATTTGATTTTGTTTTTCGACTGAAAAAAATTGAATTTTGTTATTTAATGCAGATTTTGATCTTTTAAAAAAATTCCGGTCGCACAAAACATAGATTGAATATATCACATTTTTAAGAAAACAATACATTTATTTTTTTGTAATAAATTAATACATAATCAAAATATTTTCCAAATTAAAGATATAAATTGAATTATAAAAGAAAAATACATTAAAGTAAATAATAAAAGCTATTACAAATGCTGTAAATAAATTATAGATTAAATATATAATGATTAATTTGTAATTGACTACGGTCTTTTTTGTTTCTTGCAATTCACTATCTAGATCTTTAAAATTCTCATATTTGATTTTCATTTTTAAGGGTAAAATCGAATTTTAAATTGAGTTTTTTTTGATTAACATTTACTGATAAGAAAAAAAAGATTTCATCAAATAAAAAAATTCGATAAAATTAGAACCAAAACCGTTAAATTTTTTAGCCCAAAAACTGTATTTTAAATAAGTATAGATATTTTTAATTTATAAGAGCTTACAATCAAAAAATAGTATTTATAACGTTTTTGTTAATTTACAAATTTGACAAAATTTATCAGATTTTTGATAAATTAAAACATTAATGTAAATATTAAAAATTAAATTCGACACAACATTCAAAGCGTAAATAAATAAATTTTAATTTAAATATGCAGTATTGATAAATATTTTTATATCAATAATTTACCAATGAATAAATTCACGAAACGACCATGTAGAGAGGTTAAAAAAAATTGAACAAAATATATTTTTTAATTGTGAAAACAAAACAAATATTTTTAAATATTTAAAAAACGTTATATTTTTTAATGTTTGATTAAATTTGTTAGTCTTTCCTTAAATTTATTTAAAAACGTTTATTATAGAATACATTGTTTGAGGAATTTGTATTTTAACAATATTTTAATAAAAAAAGTATTTATTGTCTATTATTTAAAAATGGATTTTATTTTTAGTTTTTTAAATGTTTGATCACAATATCAATAAATCATCTAACAATATAAAAGTCAACATCATGGTATCGCTATCAAGGTGTCTCTGAAGCATAGAAATCAAGACATGTCTCCTTTATATTTCTAGTCAAACCAGAAAATTTTTCTTCTTTAATCTCCTAACACAACAAAAACTTAGTCAAATCATATCTCCAATAACGTTTTAAAAAATGAAAATAATATAATTTTTATGAGATTTTTTAATATTTTTATAGAACTGCTTTAATAATCAGTCTACTTAAATGTTTTAATTTATTTTATAATATTAAAATATGTATTTTCTATAAAATATTGTTGATTTTTATAAATTTAATTTGGTTAAGTTTGTGTGCTAAATTCTTTTTAAAATTCTAACTTTTCCTGCATTAAGTTTTGCTAAAAAGGTCTTTTTTCCAAGTTTAGAAAATAAGGAAATCTTTTAGAATGCTTAGTAGTTTTTGTATTTATTTTTTTATAAACTTGTTATATCAAAAGGATATAACACAGTATTAATTGATCAAAATAAATATATTTTACTCTTATTATTAAACTGTTTCTTTAATAGTAATTTTTTATAATCTATCTATTTTTTCTGTAATTCTTTTTATAAATTAATGGAAAGTTTTTATTATAGGTGTCAAGCATAAAGTATATGCTAAAATGTGTTAAATATAAATTATTTTTTATATTTTTCTTAATAAAGTATTTTCTTGAAGATCTTTTAATGCTTATTTTGTAAAATAATTTTAAAAAAAATAGTTGATTAAATAATAAAAATTATTAATTTTATATTTTTTAATCATGTAATGATTAAAAAAATATAAAATTAATACATTTTTATTATAAATATTCTTTATCTTTCTCCTGTACATTCTTTGTTAAAATATTCATTTTCTAATTTGTTAAAATTATATTTATGAACAGAAACATTCTTTTCTAAAAATACACTTTTTACACAAATACTTTGATCAGCTGAACACAGCTTACATAACCTATAAATATTATATCCTACTATATTTCCACAGTTTTTACAAGCAATATCTCTTACTTTACATGAACAGTAGGCTGATGTGTACTGATTATATACTTCTCTTGTGTTATTACAATGTTCATTGGTAGAGAAGAGTGGTATTGTTTGATTGGTTAGTAAAACTGATTCGTAAGCTTTAGGTGCAACCAAAATCGAACATTCTTTACAAAGTAATGTATAAGGATTTGTTGAATTTCTTCTCATAAATTTTTTAAAATTTTACAAATAAAAAAGTATTTTGAAGGTATTCTCCTTACAAATTTTTATTTTCTTTTTTAAAAATACTAAGATTTTAAATGTGTTTATAGGTTAAATAATTCTCATTTTAAATAAGTTCAGTATGGATAGTTAATTAATATGTTTATACGCTTGTTTATATATTCTTTTTTTAAAAAATAGTAAAAAAACACAAGGGTTTATAAAATCTTTAAAATTTTTATTCATAAGGCAGAAATAAATATGTTTATAGGCTAACAAATTTTTTTACGATAATATAATACAAAATATTTTATTTAATATATTTTATAATTTAATATGTGTTATTTTTATTTAAATATGGCTACTTTCGTTTTTTAAAATGAAGTAATACGACTAAAACAAGTCTATTTTTATTGACATATATTTTTTTGTTGCTTTGGAAGGGAAATTACTTACGAAGATCTGTTGTTATACTTTAAATATAAAATATAAATGCCTATTTATTAATTTATGATGTTAACATCACAGCTCCTGTTACCAAAGTCTGCAAGTAAAGGTAAACTTAGACAACTAATTAAAAGGCTGGATTAGGGTTTAGCAGTTGAAAGGCTTGCAGTATCTTGCGCTATACCTAAAAATGAAAAAAGATACTTTACTGTATGTTTATTTTAAACTAGATATTATTATATTATATAAAAGGATGGCAAAATTCTTTCTTATATATTTCTTATACTGGGAACAAAAAAACATCATAAAATGTTTTAAAAATTTTTGATTTAATTATTGCATATATATGTCGATTGTATTAATAATTCATTAAATAATTTTTAAATATTAAGATTTAATCATAAATAACTTGTAATAGTTTTTAAAAAAAGGTATTTAAAATTTATTTTAAATTTTTTTAAAATAAAATTTAATAATTTTTTAAATTAAACCATAAAATGCAAATTTTAGAAGAATTAGAATTTTTGTTAAAAGAAAAGAAATATAGAGATTTGGATAATTTATTTAACAAAACCTTGCCTAAAACAACAAACTTAGATATCTTTAAGATTTACATAAAATATATAAAAGAAATAAACTCTTCTTTTCTTTTATCAGCTTATGAATATTCCATACAAAGATTATGGTTTCACTACGATTTATATGAGATAATTAAAGAGTATAATTTAATACAAACTGATTTAAATAAAAGAATGTTTGTTTATAAAATTGGGTTAAATAATCCGATAAAAGATTTAAACTTATTGTACCAAGACTTTCTTAATGAGAAATTAGATTTGCCACAAAAAAATGAATTTACCACTGCTTATAATGAATCATTAACACTTTTAATAAAATTAGAACCATTTTTACAAAATGAATCAGAAAACTTTTCTAAAATAATTGGCTTAGAAAAAGAAGAAAGAAAACTAAAAATAATAAAATATTTTTTTGAAAAATATCCTAGAAATGAAGAAATTTATTTTATTTTTGGTGAAGAATGTAAAGATTTTCTAAAAGTAGAGAGATATTTGAAGAAGGGTATTAAAATTACTGACTCTACTTCTTTAAAGCTGTATTATTCTTTGTATTTCAAAAGTACAAAGTTTCTTGATCTAAGAAATGAAAAAATGGCTTTAATTTATTTTAATCTGAAAAAAACAGAATAAAAACTTGGCTCTTTCTAATTCACTTCTAAAAATAAGCTATTTATTTGATAAAAGTGATGATTTACTAAATAAAGCAGTGGAAAGTATTCCGCGCGATGTTTTAGACATGTTTCTTAGTTTTTATAAAATAAATGAGTCACAAGAATTATTCTCTTTAGCTTTAAACTGTGATATTAATTTACTTAAAAAAATGACATGGACTGAGTTTAATTTAGGTAATTTTCAAGGAATGAGGAATGTTTCTAAAGAAAAGTTATATAATTTTTTAAAAGAGTTTTTGTTTGTTAAAGATGCAAAGTTATGGGAGAATATTTCTATTCCTTCTAAAAGTATATTTACAAATTTAAAAAGTGAAGATGCGATAGGAATTTTAAAAGATATTTCATTTAAATAAAATTGTGATTTACTAAAAAATCATAAATTTCTTATTTAAAAGGTTTTAGAAACTAAAAAATAAATTTTTTAATAATTTTTAAAATACAGGTTGTTTTAGAATTAGATTACCATTTTTTTGTTGCCTAGGGATGGGGAATCCATACGAACATTTTTTTGCTATTTCTTCTTTATAAAGTATTCAACTTAATTTCAAGAAACATACGGTAAATATGTTTCTAAATAATTAGGTATAGCTCAAGACATCGCAGCATTTCAATGTTGGATTACCGAAGTGGATGCATTTTATTTTTAAAAAGTATTTAGCATTAAAAATAAAATAAATTTAGTTTAAAAAATATTTTTTTGTTGAAATATTATTTTATTTGGATTTAAAATTATAAAAATGTGATTGTTTACTTATTTGTAAAAAATGATTCATTTACAAAAAAAATACTTCGTTGATATTAAATATTTTATTGATAGTATATATTTTTTGTTATTAATTAACATTAAGGTAAAAATGATATCAAAGAAACAATTAAAATGAAAAATATTACACCAACCAAAGCTACAGGATCATCCAAAACAGGTAATTCAAGATAATTAATATTTTCATGGGAATGATTTTTTTTCTTAAAATATAAATATACGGCATAAAAACAGCTTAATAAAGANAGTAATACTAAACAAGTGCCGCTGAAAATAAATAAAGCAGAATCTAATGATATTGTAAGTGCACCTATCCCGCCAAGTATCACAGAAAAACATAACCAATTCAAGAACTTATTTGTGTTAATCACAATGATTCTTTGCTCAAAAGTATCACGCTCAAAATCGAAAAGTGTTCCATTATTAAATCTGCTAGCTTCTTTAGAATTGTTGTATATTTCTATTATCTCTTCGTTTTGTTGTATTTGTTCTGTAAAATCTTGTTTTAATCTTTTTATGCTCAAGTGATGCATCCATTTCGGTATCTCTTTAACATCTTCATAGATCATAATTGTAGAAAAGACAAAAAGATTAAAATAATTATATTCTTCTATGTTAGCAGATCTTAATCTCTCTAAAATTTGTGTTATCTTTTCTTCATCTTCAGAATATTTTAATGTTATGATACCATAAGATACTTTCATTAAAACGTCATCTTCTGTTTCTAATAAATTATTATCTAATTTATGAATTATTATGTCGTATTTTAAACTAAATTCACAATTACAATCTGATCTTTTGATTTTTAAAATTGTATAACTTATTTTACATTTGATTTTTAAGGACTTGTTCTTTAAATCATTCTTAATTTCGTAATAACAAGCCTTGATATATTCATTATTTAAATTAAGATCACATATATCTTCCCAAACATCTTTTTGATTTAAAAAATCTAATAAATTTTTGCGTTCCAGTTTAAAATCTATCTCATATTCTTCATCGTTATTATCTATTGTCTTTTTAGAGACTAAAATATAATTTGTTGGATTGTTAAGCACCCATGTCATTTTAATNATTGAGGATTGGATGTTAAGATATAAAGTAGCTGTATATACATCAAAATTGTCATTATCNANATATATTTCAGATATTCTATTAGTCTCGGAATTTTCTATTTCTTTATTATCGCACGTCTCGTAATATTTGCTTAAATCTTTATTACCATTAATCATCAAGAAAGTATTTATTTTGTATTTTTGTATAAAAATATCACTTGAGTTTCGATTCTTTATTTCTTTTAGAAGTATTTCCATATCATTTTTTAAACTATTAATTTTACTCACATCACCTCTAAACCTTTTNCTAAAAATAGAATATATCTCATTAGATGATAATAAATCATGTTTTTTTGCTAGTTTCTTTAATCCATTTATATTTCCTGTTACATATTTCAACAAATCATTTATATCTTCATCTAAACACATTCCGTTACATAACAAACCATTTAAATCTGCTTCTACATTCATCAAATCTAAATATTTAAAATACAAAATATGATATTCATTATCATAAACCTCTGTAAATTTGCTGTACTCTTCATCAAAACTTTTTATAAAAGAATATTCGAATTTTTCTACGAAATCTTTTTCGCACAGTATATCTGATAATTTTTGGTAATCAATTAAATATTTGTGATATTTGTTTGGTATAATGCTTTTTAAGTATTCCGGGTAGTTCATAAGGATGTATTTTGTTTTAGTTATATATTTGTTTCTTTGTTTACAATTGATACAAATTGTGTTTTAAATTTTTATTTTGTTAAAATTTAAAAACTGCCAAATCTTGAAAAAGTGAAACAATACAGTTAATTACTAATTTTTTATTTATAAATAAGATTTAAAGTTATTAAAAGATTCTTGTCCATCAAATTAAACAAAATTTAATATTTAAATTTATGGATTAAACACAGCTTTTTAAATCATTTTAACACTAAAATCAGAATAGAAAACCAAAATAATAAATTTCTTTTTATGAAAATACATTACAATAAAAGTTAAAAATTACTTTTAAATGTAAAGAAAATAAAATATAAAAGATAAATTAAATGCTTGTATTAATTTATATTCTTAAATCATAAAATATATTTATGATTTAACTTCACTAATATTCTTTATAAATTATTAAAATACTTTTTTTTGTTACTTGTAAAAGATTTTCTTTTTACTTTTTAAAATATGAAAATATTTGTTTTTTAAGTAATTTTTTAATTAGAATAATTAAATAAAATATAAAGAAATAGTATTAAATATAAAAAAAGCATTAATATGTGAATTAAATAAAATTATTAAATTGATAAACGTTTATTAATCATTAATTATTAAAAATACTTTTAATTTAACAATTATTCAAGAAATAAAAAATTATTTTTTTTAATATTAAATAATATTTAATAACTTAAAAATCTAACCCTGTAATTTTTTAAACTGTTTTTTTTTATTTAAGAATCTGTTTCTAAAAGACCTTTCTTAATAAAATAAATACCATCCAAAAATGTTCTTGAATCNAAGGTTTTTACCTGACATTTCTCTTGTATAGCACCAGCAGACTGTGACACATCTTCAATAGAAGGACCTTCAATAATAAGAAAATCTTTGTCATTTCCTAACCTAGCGACAGATTCACCAAACATCTTAAATATTCTAATAGCTTTCTGTCCTAAAAAATTCTTAACTACCACTTCCTTACCATTCTTATTGATATCAATACTCATTGGGAAGTGTTTATTTACCACCTTNAGAGTGTAAGAATATCCTATCATACATCCATTGATAGCATTCTTAAGGATAGAAGCAGCAGTGATGAGCTTAGATCTCTCTCTACTGGTACCATTCCATAANGAAATCCTNATATTATTTTCATATAAGTCAAAAGAGAGAATGAAGTGAGACATATCTCTTACTAAGGTAGCTTTACTTCCTTTGATTGTTATGACTTTCTTGTTAATTTCTACCTCACATCCTTCTGGTATTTTAACTAATTCTTTTACCAACAATCTTTTCATATGGGTAAAATTTTTTAAAAATATTAAAAAATAAATTAATTAAATTAAATTAAAATAATAAATATTTTAATTTAATTTAATTATTTTCATATTTAATATTAGAAATATTTATTTTTATTTTTATTTTGATACTTGAATATTTAATATTTTGATTTAAATCTAATTGATTTATTTCTGATATTTAAAATTTTATTTTTAATATTTTAATCTAATTTGTTTATTTCATATACTTTTAATATTTAATATTAGAAATATTTAATATTAGAAATATTTTTTTTAATATTTAAATCTAATTTATTTATTTTTGATATTTAAATTTTTATTTTTAATATTTTTTATTTTAGCATTTAATTAATTTACTAACATTTATTTATTTAAATAAACTTACTTAAAATTTAAAATTTTAAAAATAAAATATCACTTTTTTAAAAATGTCAGACTTAAGCAAAAAACTACAAGGACTTAAATTCATGCAAAAAGCTGTAAAAAATAAAAAAAATGAAGATGAATCAATTACTTTTTCTTCTGTATTCTGTCAAAAGGGGTTTTATTCTTTCGAAGGACCAAAGAAAAAGAAAATTAATTAAATACACGTGTCAAAAAAATTTTATACGTAAACTAAAAAAATATAAATAAATGAAAAATAAACAAACATGTTTATAAAAAATTTAAAAGCTTTGATTTTGGTTGGTGGTTTTGGTTCAAGGTTAAGACCACTTACTTACACAATTCCTAAGCCATTATTACCATTTGTTAATGTTCCTATTTTAGAGAGACAAATTAAAGCCTTGAGTGAGGCAGGGATCACAGAAATAATTTTGGCGATGAATTACAAGTACAATGTTATAAAAGAGTGTGTGAGTGATTACGAAAAAAAGTACAATGTTAAATTAATTATGTCATTAGAGAATGAACCTTTGGGGACAGCTGGTCCCATTGCCTTTGCTAAAAAATATTTGGAAGGTTCTTTNTTTTTTGTGTTAAATTCTGATATCATTTGTGATTACCCTTTTAAAAAAATGATAGAATTTCACATAAAAAATAGTAAAATAGGAACACTTTTAGTCACTGAAGTAGAAGATCCTTCTAATTTTGGAGTAATAAAATCAAATAATTACAAAGAAATAGAAGAATTTATAGAGAAACCTAAGGAATACATCTCTAATCTCATAAATGCTGGTATTTACATTTTTTCTGAAGAAATTTTAAATTTTTTAGAAGAAAGACCTTCTTCAATTGAAAAAGAAGTATTTCCTAAGCTAGCAGATAAAAAATTGTTACAAATTTTCAATTTAGAAGGATATTGGGCTGATATTGGCACTGCTCAGGGTTATTTACGTGGTCAAAGCCTTTTTCTAAAAAATGATCTGAAACATCAAAATAACGTTGTAATTGGTAAAAATGTAATTATTGGTGAGAATGTTGTACTAAAAAATTGTGCTATTTTTGATAACACGGTGGTAGAAGACAATGTTTCCATTTCTGACTGCATTGTTGGAAAGAATTGTTTTATTGGTAAAAATGTTTGTTTGTCAAATTTTAGTATTTTAGGGGATGACACAAAAATTTTGTAAAAATAAAGAAATTTTTTTGTGNNTTTTTTTCTTTTGTCAAAAAAAGATCAAATTTTATTATTTTTACAAAGATTTTCTGTGATTAAAATATTTTTTACGAAGACAATAAAAAAAATGTTTCTTTACGAAGAATAGTTTAAAAAAAGTGTTTCTTTACGAAGATAATTAAAAAAAATATTTTTTTACGAAGATAGTTAAAACTAATTTTTTTGTTGAAAAAAACAAACAAAGTAAAACTAATTGTAATGAGTTTTAATTTACTATGTTTATAATCAAATACAAACTGTTTTAAGTTTTAAAATCTTTCTTTTTTAATGTGCCAGTATGCAAGTCAAAGAATATTTTTAATAATTTTAAACTTCAAAAAGGAGAAAAATGATCTTTTTTGAAACATTGATATAATTTTTTTATTGGACACGTAACACGGGGAATAAAAAGTAGTTTAATTTTTGTAAACCCATAATGCTTATCCGAAGCAACAGAGGTACAAGATTACCTGCTAGACTGGCCGCCGAATTTTACATTGTATTTGCATCCAAATCGAATAGGAAAAAATTTAAATTTCTTAGAAAGTATTTCTTACATGTAGAGGACAGTAACTCATTTCTGATCAATAGGTTTGTGATTAATAATTCATTTTTTAGCACAATTGACGATACCAAGGAAGTGGTTGGGTTTAACAAAATTTGCAGAAATTTTCTGTTTGGTATAACATCTTTTCATGGAAAGAAAATTCATGGATTAGAGGATTATGGGATGGCTTATACTTATATTGGGATGGCTTATGAATACGGCACTTTTGATTTTATAAAAAATGATACACAAGCATTCTTTCATTACAGGAAGGCAGCAGGGTACAAGAATTCTTTTGGGTGTTTTAAATATGGTCAGTGTTTTGAAAAAGGGCTTTATACAAAAAGAGATCCTGAAAAAATGCACAATTTTTATAAATTAGCGGCTAATTTAGGTTGTGTAGAAGCATTGCATACGCTAGGTGTAATTTTGATGCACGGCCTTTGCGGAGTAGAAGCTGATATTTACAGTGGGCTATTTTATTTACAACTGGCAGTAAAAAAATCTGATTATGACTACCCTTTCACATACTTTGACTTCGGAGAATGTTATGACTCAAATTCAAATCAGTGTATTTTTAGAGATGATATTTATGCTTATGATTTATACCAGAAGGGAGCAATTTTAGGATGTCCCAATTCACAGTATAAATTAGGAAATGTTTTTTATTTGGGACAGTTAAGAATAGAAAGTGATTTACACAAAGCTATTTATTGGTTTCAGTCAGCTTCTAAGTCAGGTCATGTAGAAGCACAAACATTTTTAGCTCATTTTTATGTTTCAGGAATACCTAATTTTTTATCTAAGGATCCTAAACAAGCTTATTTATTAACATTAAAAGCAGCAGCAAAAGGATCAGGCTTAGCAGCTTATCAATTAGGAGGATTGATTGAACAAGGATTAGGAACAGAAAGAGATCCAATACATGCTTTATGGTGGTATAAAATTGCATATTCGTTAAATTATAAAGAAGCCAATGCAAAGATAGAAGAATTAAGTAAATCTATTTCTACTCCGGTGGCTAAAAAAAGTTGGTGGTTTTTTTCTATTCTTGGCAGGGGAAATTAGATAGAAGGTTTAATATTAAAAAATTATTTAAAATGCAATATTTTTTTAAAAAGAATCATATTTTAGTTAAAGAAATAAAACACCCTTTTTTCATTTTTTCTGGTATCATTTTATTTTTTTAAAAAAAAATCAAAATTTTAGAAATACTTTTATTTAAACCTTTTGAGTTGGTGGTTCTTGTTGGTTCTGTTGTTGATTTTCTTTTATTTCTATTACATCCTTCTTTATAGGTGTACCATATTGATCGTAATCCTCGGATTCTGCTCTTTCAAAGAATAGCGCTGTATAATAAACGTGAATAATATCAAAGAAACATGATAACAATCCAAAAATCATGGCTGGTAATAAACTTACAATGGCAATACTGGAAATAGAAAACATAATAAGAAGTACTATGACCATTTTTACTACCTTAATGACAACTATAAACTTAAACACTGTTTTTATGTTTAACAACAAAGACGCAAACACAAAAATATCTCCAACAACACCAGCAAAGTAAAAAACAAATTTTATTACTGTCGAATAAGTAGATGTTATTTTTCCTGCAGCGGATCCTTTGGCTTGTATTTGCAAATAAATTGCTAAATCAGAATATAATAAAAATAACGTAAGAAATTTGATGATGTCATAAAGAGTCAATCCTCTAATTTCCATAGGAATGGATTTACCGAACTTAGAATTCTCAACATCCTTGATTGTACCTTTTACTTTTTGGTCTGTCTCTTCTAATTTTTGTTTTACAGCTTCTGTTTTATTGTCTGACATGGGGTAAAAATAAATTTGTTTTTATTTAAGTTGTGGTTATGCTTCTCTGAAATATGATTGGTAAAATTAAAGGAGAAAATTAATTTGATTTACGGAGTAGAAAGGAGAAAAAACTTTAAAAAATATTTTTTTGTTTGATAATTTAATATAAAAAGTACGAATCAAATATTATAATTAATTTATTTCTCCTTTTCTCTCTTTCTTTACAACAAAAAGGTTATTTTTATTATTTTAATTAATTTGTATCAAAATCAATTTTTAATTGTGAAACATAATTTTACAAAAAAAAATTGATGAGCAAAATTCTTTGATGACATATTTTTGACTAATTTTTTTTAAGAAATAGAATTTGATTGACACCGAAAACGAATAAAATTTGACATTGGTTTATTTCTACCAACAATGGCAATTATAAATATATACGATTGGTAGAAAATTATTTTTTAATCACTGGTCTTTACAAAGATATAAAAAAATTTTTTAGTGCTATATGAAAAATCCTGGTGTAATAGAAAAACCTACTAATATAATCAGAGTAATTATTGGGACGTACGTTTATGAAATAGAAGAAGAGGAAACGTTATTTGAAACATCTTTATTAAAAAATGCAAACAATATAAACGTGTTTGCAAATAATCAAACTGAGAATAATGGCAAAAGTTATGATCAGATCATATCCGAAACAGAGCAATCTTTTGTTTCTATGTCAAGTTTAGAGAATAAAGAAGTAAACTTGGAATTTTCCGAGATAATTAACACAGATACAGAATTGGATCAATGTGAATCTGAGGTATCTAAAAATATAACAGACGCAAAACCTTATTTAAATGTCTCATTATTCAAAAAAATAGAAAACAACTTATCAATCCAAAGAGCTAAAATACTAAAAAACGTGTTATACCTTTATTTTGCAACTGTGACTGATGCATTAATTTTTTATAGTGAAAACAAATGTAATCATTCGATGTCATTTGAAAATAAATATGCATTTGATAGAGAGAAGAGCGAATTAAAATACTATGAAGAAATGGTAAATGTGGAAGTTAACAGAGACATTTGTCCTAAAAAAATGATAATCAAACAGAAAAAAATCAAAGTTCTAGAAAATATAAACAACGGAAACATGTCATTGGAAAGCAATTCAAATTATATGAAAAATGAAGTTTTTAACGAATTTAACGATAGAATAGTTTTATTTGGTACTATTTTTAAAAAGATCTCAAACCAAGAACTTGAATCAATAGAAGAATCATTCAAGCAAGGTGATTTCGATTGCATCTTAAAAAATGCTAAAGAACTTTGTGTGGGTGTTCAATCAAACATTTTTATGCAAGATGTTTTAAAATCCATCAACCAGGACCAATTAAAATTTTTGATAGATGAGTTAGAATATGATATTGGACCAATATCAGCCACAAAATACGGAGCATACGTTATTCAAACAATTTTAAATTTAGTAGCAACCCCAAATTTACAAAAATTAGTTGTTCATTACTTTGAGAAATATGCATCTTTACTGATTTCACACCCTCTTGGCAATTATTCAATCCAAACATTAAAGAAATACGATAGAAATTTTTTTATTTCGCTGATATTAGATAACTTTGAACCAATAATACAAACCAATATTGGACTTAAAGTGTTTAAAAAATCAATAGACTTATTCGAAAATACTAAAGATAAATTAGAATACGCCGTTGATCAATGTGAAGAGCCATTAAGAACTAATTTAAGAAAAATAATTTATAAAGAAGATCAATACGATTCGGATTAATTTACGCCGAAATTAATTAATAAATTTTAATTTTATAATTTTTATTTTTATGGATTCAGAGAAAAAAGCCAAGAAAATAATCAGTTATTTGAACATTCCTTTTGATTTAGTAGAGAAGTTTTCTGATCAGTTAATAGCGTTAGAATCTTGCTTGAACACTGAAAGCAAAGAAACTTGTTTTTTAATACCTAATGAGCCAAACCAACAACTTCCAGAGGTGTTTTTAAGGACTAAATTATTAGATGAAACAGAATGTTTTATAAATAACAATTTTATAGAAGAAAAAGACAATTGGAATGATTGTATTGATGAAATGATCACTAAATGGGAGTCATTCGAACTGTTTGAACCAGAAGAAGACAATTTTATCAAAAAAGAAGAGAATTTAGAAGATTTAAAAGAATTAATCACAGAAAGAGAATAAAAACAGTAAGAATAAATTAATTTTATTGATTAACCCAAAGTAAGCTTCATTTCTTTTATAATTTTATCATTTCTTTTGTACTCGTTGTCATTGTTGTAATAAATAACAGCCGCAGCAGTCTTAGTGACCTCAGTCGCACTTCCCAACCCAGTTGCTGATCTACAAAATACAAATGGTACATTTTTATCTTCACAAATGGCAGGGAGTGTTTGGATTATTTCGAATGGCACAGTGTCAGCTGCTATTATCACTAATTGAGCTTTTCCATCATTAAGTACCTTTGTTACTTCATTTATTCCTATTCTAACATTCTTAGCTTTTCTTAATATTTTTATTTTGCTGTATAAAAGTGTGCTTTGTTCTTCTGAGACTAAAGGAGAGGCTTTTGAGTCAATGGTAGTAGTCATGGGGAAAATAAAATATTAATTATAAATTAACAATTAATTAATTTATTATATTTTTAATATTTATTTTAATATTATTTTAAATTTTATTTTTTAAATTTATTTTAATATTTTTTAAATTTTATTTATATTATTTTTTATATTATTTTTAATATTAAAATATTAACAAATTAATTAATTGATAATTTATAGAATTTAACTAAGAAGTAAAAAATAATAAAATTTATAAAATAATAAAATTTTAATATTCTTTTAATAAAATTTATTCCACTCTTTCTAAATCTACTTCCTTAAAATATCCATCTACATCTGGCACATAATGTTTAACCATATTCTCTCCATATCCCACACTTAAAGAATATCCTCTTTTACTCCAAGCCAATGAACTTAAAGGCTCATTAATCTGAATTACCTGCTTCTTAATCACTTCTTTTTCAAAATAATAAATCACAACACTACCATCATCACTGCATGAAGCAAACACATCCAAATCAAATTCATTTGTTTTAGCTATGCTTACATCTCTTACTATGTTAGTATGTTCATTGAAAGAATAAATTTCTTTATTAGTTTTAATATCAAATAAAAATACTTTGTTATCAACACCACCTGTGATAAAATATTTCTCATTGCTAGAAATAGAAGTAATCCCAAATTTATGAACATTTAATTCTTCTGTTTTGAAATTTAATTTAAAATCAAATGTTAAAATTCTTACTTTACCATCAGAACAGGCACAAAAAATTTTAAAAGAATTTTCTAAAAATAAATGAGAAATTGAGTTAATAGAACCATTAAACACTTTTGTACTGAATTTCTTTACAAAAGAAGATCCTTCTAACTGCCAAATGAATAATTCACCAGTGTAACAACCTGAACAGATCAGTTCTCCTTTGTTTAGGAAGATAGCCTTGGTGACTGGTGAGTCATGACCTGATAATTCTTGATCTAATATTAATTGAGTGTCTTCTATTTTATAAGTACGTACTACCCTGTCTGATGATGCTGTGACTAATCTTTTTTCACTTAAGTCAGCATCCATGCTGTAAATTATTTCTTTTTGTGCTTGCATGGGTTATTTATTTTCAAAAAAAATAATATTTTTATTTTTATTTTTAATATTTAATTATGCAATTAGTGATATTAAAAAATTTTTATGTGATTTTTATTATTGAGAAAGCAATATTTAAATATAAAGAGATTAGCAAAAGGGGGTTTTGAAAGATTATTTATAAAGTAACTTATCATGTTAAAGAAAAATAAAATAACTTTATTTAATCTTTGATAAGTCATTCCTTAAATCAGTGCTTTTTTATGGTTTTATATTGCGGTGTTTCATACCAAAAACAAGGCTGTTAAATATACTTTTATTTAAATTGTTCATTCTTTTGCTATTGGTTCTCTTAGGGGTTAAAAAATTTTTTAGTATTTTTAGATTGGTTAATTTTAACGTAGTTACTTAATGTACNTTAATATAGGAAAAGGTTAGGAGTCTGCTTATTATAAGTTAAAACTAATTGTATTTTTATTTTTGTTGCTAAAGGGCACTAGATTCATACAAAACCATAACTTTTATATCAATATATAAGTAACCCTTTCAAAAGAAATATATGGTAAAATATGTTTATACATAATTAGGTATATCTCAAGATACAGCGAGCCATGTAAATACTAAACCTACCCATATTTTACTTTATTGAATGCTCTAATCTATCAAAATTGTAGGCTTTTTACAGAAATCTTTTAAAAGAAATAAGTTAAACTTAAATTTCAAAATCATTCTATAGTTCTATTTTTTGAATGGATTCATTTATTATTTTTCATAACAAAAACATTTATTTGCAAATTTTGTATCAAAAAATTGTTTAAAACTCAGCCTAAAATTGAATTAAACATCTTTCAATCTTATAGATCTTTGAAAATCAAAGATCTATATCTACAATTTTTGAAATAATTTTAATCATTAATGTTTATTAAAAAAATCAAATAAAACTTCTAAATCAAGTTCTACCACCGTACAAACCAAATCAACTTTGTATTGTAGACACAGCTCACCTGTCAAAATACCTAACCTGCCAACATTAATACCGTCCAGGTAGCAATCAACGCTTCTTTTTTCAATAAAATCAGAATAATTTCTTTCTTTATAAGTCAAAACTGCCTCTTTTTTAATGTGTTTAGCCAGAATGTACAAAACTCCTTGCACTAAATCAATACAGTCTTCTTTGTCAGCCACCAGAAATGTTAATAATCTTTTATTCTCCCAGCCCAAAATAACATCCCCAACTTCAAATATTTTAATTGGCTTAGAATGCATTTTATTAAAATGAATATTAGTTAAAATACCTCTGATTAGATCNAATCTCAAATGTAACTTGTCTACTGAATTAAGGATAGAATTAGTTTTTATAAATGTTGATGAATTAAGAACAAGGTTAAGCGTTTCTGTAAAGGAAAGCATAGCCATTTCCTCTCTTATTTTATCTGTAAATTTGTTAAAAGGAAGTTCTTTACCACATGAGAAGGGGATTTGTAAATCTTTACTAATATTATTGTACCCATAGCTGATACAAATATCTTCAATNAAATCACATTTATCCATTACATCAAATCTTATATCACTTATTTTAACAAGTAAATTGGTGTTACTTCTGTTAAAATCCGANTGGTTTACTAATTCAGGTAAATTAATAAATTCATTATCTTTGATCAAAACAGAANAATGCATCATCCTCCTCAAATGAGTTTGTAATTCTTCTACACTTAGATTTGCTTTAATAAACTTATTAACTTCTTCTAAACTAATTATAAAATAAAAATTGTTGAATGGTAATCCTAAACCATTTACTTTCACTTCTTCAATTTCTCCTCTGAAATTGTACAAAAATAATTTTAAGACATTTTCTACTTTTACTTTGTCTGTGCCAGTAACATCAATGAAAATACTTTTTGTTTTTGGGGTTATTTTTGTTAGGTTGGAATTTAAAACTGGAGGCAGTGCGATTATTTGATCATTTCTGTCTGACAAAACTGAGATAGAATTGTCAATTACTCTTAAATATTTCATACACTTTGATTCTTTAAGAAACTCCTCAAAACCTTCAAAACTAAATAATTCTTCTGAGTTTAAAGGATTAAAATTCAATTTTTCAGTTTTTATATCCTTGTATGTCAAAGGAAAATTAACTTTGTTAAAATCATGGATCCCCAAAGCCACAATCTTTCTATCTCTACAGATAGTGCCATGCAATTTCTCTTGATAGCTGATAAGTTCATCAAAATCAATCTCTTTATTAAAATGTATCACCGCGGCAGAGATATATGGCCTTGTTTTACATTCGTTTACAATCGAAAAATTAGACTCTTTAATTTGTATCTCTGGATACTCTGTGTTATTTATATAACAGTTTAGAGAGAAAAGTAATCCTTTTAAGGTCAGTAAATCGTATCTGTTAGCAGGACAGTCTATTTTTAATCCTTCTGGTGTTTGCTCAGTTTCTAATCCAAAATCAAACAAAATGTCTTNTATGTTTTTTATGTTTGGTAAATCTGAAAGTGAAACTGTTATACTTGGCATTGGGTATAATTAATTAAAATTTTTAATTTTTATTTTTTTAAAACATTAAAAAATAAAGTAATAAAATAATTAATTTTTTTAATTACAAAATTATTTTTTATCTTTGTAATTTTTTAAAAGTAATAGAATTAAAAAAATACTTTATTTTTATTATATTACTTTAGAAAATGTTGAGATAAAAAATAATTTAATTTTTATCTCATGGCTAAATTAAACAAAAAAAAAGAATTAATAAATCAAACAAAAACAAATATCTTTTACTTATATTTTATTTAAAATTTACATTTCTGTTGCAAAGGTGTGTTTGATAAACATTTACATAAATATTTATCATTGATTTCTATAAGCTTCTATTTAATTTATCTAAATTTTTTCGTAGCATGTTTATAAAATTTATAAGATTTAAAATATTAATTTAGTTTATTTGTAAAATTTTTTAATCCTTAAAATCAAATTAAAAATGTAATTTTATTTCTTTAAAAGATTTCCGAGAAAAATTGATATTAGAAAATAAAAGATTTTTTTACTGTTAATATTTGTGAAAAAAATCTTTGAAAAAAATATATAAAATATTTTTCAATGATTCATAGTGTTTTTATTGCTTTGAATATGTTTTACTTATATTTG
>RCSS01000698.1:3180-19290 GCA_004000155.1 Tubulinosema ratisbonensis | reverse complement strand
ATTAAAAAGTATATTTCTTTGTTAGAAAATTGGTAAAAAATCTTATTTTTGTTTTGATGATTAATTTTTAAAAAAATTTTAGTTTAAACTTGTGAGCAAAAAAATTAATCTTGTCTTATAAAAATATGTTATTTTAATAAAATATTCATATGCTACCATCTTTTAAAAAAAATAATAAAGAAAAATTATAAAGAAAAGTTTTGGTTAAAACAAAGAAACAATTTTATTTTTAATAAGATATATAATTATAATATAATTAATATTTAAGTTACTGCTATCAATAACAAAACAGTCACTGTATTTAATTATTAATTGATTTACTTTGGTAAATTTTATTTTATTTGTGTTAAATTAATTAAATTTTTATTTTTAATATAATTTGTTTTTATGATAAAAAAATATTTCTATAAAAAATTTAATTATTGAACAAGAATCTTTAAAAATATCACGGTAATTTTATTATTAACCTCTATTTTTATACATAAATTTATTTATAAATTTTGAAAAATTAGATAAAATATCTAATATAAATTCTAAAACGAAAGATATTTACACAAGTAAAAATTATAAATATTCATTAATGATTTTTTAATGAATCAATCAAATTCATACTTTTTATATTTTTTTATATAAAAATATATTTAAATAAAATTCTCTAAATAAAGAATATTCTTAAGTTAATGTAATGTTTTCTATAATAAAGTTATAAGAATATAATTAGATTTACATTTTAAAAATAGTTTTGTAATTTGCATTTGATAATTAAGAGATTAAAAGAAATGTTTTAATAAGTAAAATATAAATATAATTATCTTTTAAGTCCTGTAACCAAAGCCTGCAAGGTAATGTA
Source organism: Tubulinosema ratisbonensis (assembly GCA_004000155.1). NCBI lineage: Eukaryota > Fungi > Microsporidia > Tubulinosematidae > Tubulinosema > Tubulinosema ratisbonensis. The sequence continues at coordinate 18,440 of RCSS01000698.1, read as the reverse complement.
AATTTAGGTAGTCAATAAAGTGCACGAGGTGGGTTTTAGCTGGTAAAGGCTCGCAGTATCCTGAGTTATACCTAATTATGTAAGATAATATTTTACCTTATGTTTCTTTTAATAGGTATCTATATTTTATATAGAAGGTATAACGAAAAGATCTTCGTATGGATTTTCCATCCCTAGGCATTAAAAAAAAGTATCTTTAATGGATATATTTGATATAAAAAATACTCTTTGAAAAAAATAATAAATAATTTGTTTGATCATTTATTTCAATTAAAAATTAAAATTATTAATTTTTTGTAATTCATTTATAAAAATATTTTTATCAGTTAATTTATAATTAAAATAAAGTTTTATTTTTTATAAAATTAAAAAATAAAATTTAATGAAACAAAGTATTAATAAACCATTTTTTAAACAAAATTATAAAAAAGAATAATTAACATATCAAAAACAGATAAAATTCTTTTAAATTTTTAATATTTCTTTTTTAGGTAAATAAAACAAAGATTTACTTTTTAAATGTATTTTTAATAAGTAATTTAACAAATCAATAAGTAAAATTTTTTAATTTTAGTATTTTTTATTTATTTTTAAACTCTAATTAAAAAAACTTTATAAAGTTAAAAAGTATCTGATTAATTTAATTAAAAAGAAAATAACAATCACTGGCATACTTGTCAGGTATCATTTATTTTTATTTTTAATTTAGCTGATTGATGTTGTTTTTTATCTTATGTTACTTTTATAAAAATAGTTTAAGAAACAACATGAATTTATTTTCTATGATTATTATTAATACATCATTACAATCTCATTAATTTTTAAAAATATTAATTTCTATAATCATTAAGATCAATATTTTTATAAATTAATCAATTTTTTTTAAAAATAACTGATAAAAAGGCATATTTTTATTGTCTAATTTAAAAATACTTTTAAATATTATTTTATTTTTAAATATAATTTATTTATTATTTTTAAAAAATAATTAAAATTAAAATCAAATAAATATTTTATTTATTCTCCTTGATTTTATAAAAAAACACTCATTCATCTAAAATTGTTTATTTTTTTATAAACCAAGGAGAATAAATAAAATTAACACGTCAACTTTCAATATTCATCAAAACAAATAACCCTTTAAATGCGTACACAATCACAAACCCAATTAATACGTAGCAGAAGCAGATCAAAGGTGCAGCCTCAACCCACCCCTAAAAGAAAAAATAGACCACTCTGGCCATTATTCTGGAGACTATGCAGTCTTCTTATCCCAGACTGTATATTATCTTGTTTCGGGATGAAAACTGATGAAATGCGCAATGCTTGGAGAGAGAAATTTGCTTTATGCTGTATCATTTTTCTTTGTTGCTGTGCGTTAGCATTCTTAACTTATGGGATGAATCTTTTTGTGTGTAAAAATTCAAACCAATACGTTTATTCTTCATTGGACAAGGCTAAATTTAAGAAACAAGTGGTGATAGCTAATGGATTTGTAAATTATTTGAGTGATTCTTGTAAAGAGGATGTAAAAAAGAGTAATGAAAACATGTCTCATTGTTTTAACACCAAATCAACAGCATGTAGAAAAAGATTTGGTGGGTCAGTCAGTGCTTCAGGGCCATATAAACTTAAAAATTCTGATATTATTCAAATAGCACCAATCCATTACACTTGGACAGACATAAAAAATAAAGGATTTATTGTCATTGATGATAAGGTTTATGATCCTAGTAAGAATGTAGAAGATGAATTAAATTCTTTTATTTCTAAGGCTAAAGGGAGTGATGGCACTGATTTAGCTAAAAAATTAGATAAAGAAGCTTTAGATTGTTTTAAAGACACTTTTTTATGTGGAAATATTGCAACTAAAACTACAGGTTGTTTAGTGGCAGATATTTTTTTGTACATTTCTACAGTGGCTATTTTTTCATTAATTTTGGTAAGATTCTTTTTGGCAGTGTTTTATTCTTGGTACATTAGAAAAAGAATAAATTCTTTAAGTACCAGCCAAACTACCCCTGTAATTTTACTGGTTACTTGTTATTCGGAAGGAAAGGAAGGATTAAAATCTACTTTAGATTCTCTTTCTGAACAAGATTATCCACATAAAATGATTTTGGTGATTGCTGATGGGATGATTAAAGGAAGTGACAATGACAAAACTACACCTGAAATTTTGTTAGACCTAATAGAATTAGACAATTCCTTGCCAATAGAACCTAAAAAATACATAGCTTTAGCAAAAGGGTCTAAAAGATTAAACAGAGCAAAGGTTTATCCTGGTTGGTACTCCACTCCTACCTCAAAAACAAACATAATTTTAATTATAAAATGTGGTAATGAAACAGAAACTAACAAAGCAGGTAACAGAGGAAAAAGAGATTCTCAAGTAATTTTGATGTCATTTTTTTATAAATTACTTTACGAAGAAAGAATGAATGAGCTTGATTTTGACATTTATGATAAAATTAAGCAGTGCACTCCTTACGACCCTAAAAGCTATGAATTAGTTTTGATGGTTGACGCAGACACAATTGTTTTTCCTGACGCAGTCAGACAATTTGTAAAAATATTTGAGGATGATCCCAAAGTTATGGGTATGTGTGGAGAGACGAAGATTATGAACAAATGTCAAAGTTGGGTTAGTATGATTCAAGTGTTTGAATATTACATTTCACATCATCTGACCAAATCATTTGAAAGTGTTTTTGGGGGTGTTACTTGTTTACCAGGTTGCTTTTGTATTTACAGAATATACGCAAATACCAGGACAGAGACAGCAAGTGGAATAACACCAATTTTAGCTAACAATTTCATTTTGAATGCTTATTCAGTATTTGACACAAACACTTTACACGAAAAAAATCTTTTACTTTTAGGGGAGGATAGGTATTTAACCACTCTTTTACTAAAAACTTTTTACAAAAGAAAGCTTATTTTTTTACCTAAAGCACAGTGCGAGACGTTTGTTCCTTCAGAATTTAAAGTTTTACTCTCTCAACGAAGAAGGTGGATCAATTCAACTATACACAATTTATTTGAATTGGTTATGGTTGATAAATTGTGCGGTACTTTCTGTTGTTCGATGCAGTTTGTTGTTGGAATGGAGATGTTTGGTACGTTAGTTTTGCCTGCGGCTATAATTTTTACAGGTGTACTTCTTGGCTTTGCAGTGGCAGGTCAACCAGCTTGGATCCCTTTGATTATGTTGGTGGGGATACTTGGTTTACCAGGTATTTTAATTTTACTGACCACTTTAGAGATTAGTTACATTTTTTGGTTAATAATTTACATAATCTCTCTTCCCATTTGGAATTTTGTACTGCCTGTTTATGCATTTTGGCACTTTGATGATTTTTCCTGGGGCCAAACAAGAATGATAGAAGGAAAGGATGAAGGACATGGTGACGATGGAGGGATATTCGATACTACTAGTGTATCAATAATGCACTTACAAAATTATCTTAACAAAGGTGAAAAAGAAAAAGTTAAAAACCATTTTGACACAATCTACGAATCAACTTTGGAGTACGAAGCTACTTTGTGCAAAGAAAAAGGACCAGGTTTCTACGACGGAGACAATTTTTTAAAAAAATTACAAGAAGAAGAGGAAAGAGAGATCAAAGAAAGGATCAGGGTATGTGAAGAGAACGAAAAACAGTTTTATAAATCTTTAGAGGATGAAGGATTATTTGATGATAATAAATAGATGTGTAAATAAAAGATAGAATTAAAATAGGTTTATTTTTATGTCAAATTTTTAAATTAAAATGTTGCTATTTTGCTTAGCAATTGGTTTATGATAAATTTTGACTACTGTAAGAAAACTTAGGTAGCTTCGAATTATCGAAGGGGGAAATAAATTTTTTTAATTTAATAAAAAAATTAATATTATTTTTAAATGTACATAAATAAAATCAAGAATATTAATTATTTTTGCATAAAATTAAATTAAAGATATTTTTTTGGTTGCATAAAAATGAAATATCAGTAAAAAACTTATAACCATACCTTATGAATATTATGTAAGTAACCCATTAATAAAGAAATATATGATAAAATATGTTTGTGTACATTCAAGCACAATGAATAAATCAAAATGATTTTCTACTAAAAAACTTTCTTAAATTGTAATGTGATGATATATTTTTGATTTATATTTAAATAAATTTGTCTTAATTTTTTTATCAAAAAAATTTCTTTATCATTTCATGGCTAAAAAGCATAGACAGTCAAATCATTTCACTCACACAGAACCACTTAACACAAAAAAAGAGTCATCAATAAATAATTATATTTCATTATTCAATCATTTAGATGACTCATTTCAATTACTACTTTATTTTAAAATAACATCAAAAGTATTTCCAATCTTTGATTTAGAATCCATTTTACTTTTTTATTCTTCATTCTTAATCTTATGTTGTGTTATAAGAGCATTCTTTGTGAATCTAGAGAACAAAGAGGTAAACTTAGTAAAAAAGATACATAAAAAAATAAGTATATTTCTTGGCGACATGTGTAGATCATACTTGTTAATCTCTAATTTTATCACAACTTTACAAATATTAACTGATAAGAGCTTAAAGGAAAAAACTAATTTCGTGTTCGCAAAATCAATTTTGGATCTTTCTACCTTATTTTGTATTTCTTTAATAGAATTTTTTATAAACATTGTTTTGATAATCAAATTAAAATCCAAAACTTTAATAAATTTGATAGAAACACTGATTTGTGTTGTCTCTTTTCTTTATGTAAACATTTTGTTTATTTCTTCGTATTCGTTTATTAAATTAGATTATTTGTTTGGTATGTCTGTTTTTATTGGTTTACTTTATGTTTTGACTATTTTGATACCTTTTGTTGTGGTTAAAAGGGTGTGTGATTATGAGATTAGATATAAGTTTTATGTTAAAATGTTGTGTAAGATTGTTTTTTATGTTGTTATGATGATACAAATATATAATGAGTTTGTTAGGCATAGGTTTATGGTTAAAACGATTGTTTGGTTGAGTATTCTTGATAATCATTTTTGATAAAATTTATATTAAAAAATAGAAGTTTGTATACTTTTTTTCAACATAGTGACATTTTAAAAGATTGTTTATCTAAAATAATTAATTTAATTTAAAACATTTATAATCAATTTAATAAAATCTTAATCTTTTAACAGAACTAATTAATTAAAATCAAGATGCAAAAAAACAAAGTTTTCTCAACTTATTTGTTTTTATGTGTTATTTAATATTTTTTTTAACTTTAAAAATTAGAGTAGTAAATTTAAGATATGCTTTTTATATATAAATCAAGAAGTAAAAATGTAGTCACATCAAAGGTTTACACTTAGATTACTGAATCAATAATGTTTTAAACATAATTACCATTCTAAAGATTTTTAAATGAAGAATGTTTTAATTTTTATATTGATTTCTTAGATTTTAGTAAAAACTATTCTTGATTATTTTATAAACAAATTTTTAACATTTTTATAGAAAGTTTGTCAATTCATTTAATTATCTTCTGGGAATATACGATCGTTAATGCTATTTAAATTATTCCTAAAAACAGATAGATCATGCATTAACTTATCTTTATCCTCATCATACATAGGCGAGTCAACACTTAAATATCCCAAATCAGTTTGAATTTGATCTAATTGCTTTTCCATTTCGTTTAATTGCGTATAAAGTTCTTCAAAAAATCCATCATCATACGGATATCACCGTTTAAATCATCGAAATAATCAAAAATGCCATCCAGATCATCGTCCAATCCGTTAATTATGTTTTCAAAATCGTCTTTGTTTGATAAATTTTCTACTCCTTCTTGGAAACTATCCAAGTATTGATTTAAGGCTGTTATACAGTCCTTTGTTATTTCTAAAACATCGGAATCTGGATTGTCTTTAAGCATTTTGAGTCTAGACTTTCTTTCAGCGGTAAGTTTTTTCATTATAGGATCATTATTATTTTTTGTAAAAGATACGTTGCTATTTTCATTAGATGTTTTTCTTGAAATTCTTTTTATTTTAATTTCTTTATAGCTTTTGGTGTCATTGTTAGAATAGTTATTAAAGTTAGGAAAATTTAATTTTGTCATTTATGGGTGTTTTTTTTAATATAAATACTTCAAAAATCTAATAGAATTATAAAATGTTCTAAGAATATGATTCTAGATTGTCTAAAATATTATATGTAAAATTTGTGTATTAAAAACAACCTTTCTATTTAACTTTAACTTCTAAAGTTAAAAGCAATTTTGTAGATGTTTAATTTTTCACAAAAAAATTTATCCATCTAAATTAAAAAAAATCTTAGAATTGTTACAAGTTTTAATAAATATAAAATTTTAATAATAATATATTTTATGGGATGCATGTTACACAGCTTAAAAATGCATTATTTTGAATTTTTATGTCAATAAGATATTCATTTTTTGTTAATATAAAAATTGATCATTATTGTAGGCTTTGAAAAATTTTTTACTTATAAATTTATTTAAAGATAAATTTTTTTTTGTTGATAGTGTAATATGTAAGAATTTTTATATAGTAAAATTTTATTTTTTCAATAAAAAATGAGATAGACACCAAGATCGACAGAGAATTTGACTATATCATAAAATGCAAAAAAACAAGATTTTTTTTGGTTAAAATACAAAATAAAGACCGCGGGCCGGGCTTTTTGGAGGAATAAAAAATTACCCTTATATTTTCATTTACAAAAAAAAATATAAAATTTAATTTAATCAAAAATTATTTTTATAATTTCAAAAAACAGAAAAAATACACTACTTTTCTTATTGGCTCTTCTGAATTCAAACTCCTTAATATAATTTTGTAGTTCTTCTTTTTTTTTGAATTCTCTTCTTCTTAAAAATTTCTTCAAGAATGGCCATACATACTCAATTTATTGTGTATTAGCCTTGCTTTAGCGATCAACAAAATTTTTTGAATGGTTTACGTTTTTATGTATATAAAGATTGTTATTATTAAAGTAAGACATATAAGAAGAAAGCTTATCTGAATGAATTTCTGTGTTTGGGTAAATAAAACTTTTAATTGTTTTTTTAATGTTTTTAATTTTTTTAATCCTTAGTTCTTTGGATGGTGCATCAATTGCCACAAAAAATATAAAAGTTTACTTTTTTCTATCTGTATTATATTTTCTCATTGAAAAATAATTCTCATCTATCTGAACAAACCTATCAATTCCTCCTATTTAGATTCATATTTTTTAACACTTTATTTTTTATAATTTTTCCTAAGTTTTTGTTAAATTCTAAAATGATGCCTTTTGATACTCTTGAAAAATTAATAGTTTGTTTTAGGTTCAATTCTTGAACAAACTATATATAAATAAAACTGCTTGACAACATTTAATTTACTTTTTAATTTAAATTTTATTAGTTTTTCTTCAATTTTAGTATCAAAGAAGGAGCATTTATAAATAATGTCAAACTTAACTTACCTTTGTTCATTTTTTTCTTTATAATCTAACCGACATGTCTGGTTGTAGATCTGGATATATTAAATATCTTTCTAAGTCGGATTCATCCTTAATCTCATGGGATAATAACCTTTCATATAACTTCTTTAAAATATAGAAAATCATTTTCAAAAAAAAAAGGTAATTTTTTACCCCTCTAAAAAGCCCCACCCACGGACTTTATTTTGTACTTTAGCTATTTTTTATATAAATCCGCTTGTGAATATGTAACAAACGTAATAGTTTTGTTGTTTAATAGTCAAAAATCTAATGACTATGTTTGCGGAGGGAAAAAAGAATAGATACAATACGATTCTCTAATGAACTGATATTTGTCCTAAAAAACTTACTAACAATTTTTTTCTCATAAAAGAAAAGAGGATGATAGTAAATAATTTAGAAGATTTGATTAATGGTGATATTATTGAATTAATTTTTATATAAATCAAAAATTTATTGTTAAAAAAGAATACGAAATAATCAAATGTTCTAAAAAATTTACAGAAATCTTAAGCTGTATATAAGAACCTACAAAATATATAATTAATTTTTTAAAACCTCATGTTTTTACACTTGTTTTTTTGAAAAAAAAATAAAAATTTTTTCAGAATGATTTAAAAAATATTCTGGAAATATTAGTAGTTTTTTTAAAAAGAAGATGTTAACAATGATCACAGTGCCTAAAACTCTTAAAATTATTTAGACAACTGGTCCTTTATCTAACTTTTTGATTGTTTTTCGGCGATTCAAAACATGTTTCACTATTATTCTTTGTTTATAAGTTTTATTATTAAAAAATATTGTAAGTCAAGATTATAGCAGTTGAAATATTGTAATATCTGTTATATTTAGATTACCTATAATAATATTATCTATAAACGGTACAGTGTGTTACATTATGGAGTAAAATGAAGAATTTCGAGTCCTCTGTTTTAGAAATTTAAAACATAAAGATAAATTGAATTTCGAATTTCAATTTTAATATTTGTAACAAATAGAATTAAGAAAAAGTTAGTCTTTTGATCAAAAATATTAAAATCTAACCGAAATTTGGGTTGATTATCTTTGTTAAAGTCCTATAAATTAACGATATATATTTTTTATATATTCTATATTTTAGCATTCCTACTGTTTATTCTGGAATTGAATACTTTATTAAAGTTAAATCCCCTGAATTTATTATAGAATATATAAATCAAGTCATTAGTATTTAAAACCAAAAAATATACCTAAAAAAACAAAAACTTTTTTTAATCATACAAAAAGCAAAGCAAAATAAATAAAAATCAGTAACAGTTTTATTTTAAATCTTTATTGTTAATATTTTACTCTTATTTTTACTGCAATTATTAGAGAGTCCAAACAGAACTTTTATATTCCTAAAACTTCATTGAATTGCGATATTTTTTTCTTAAAATTAATGATCTGTTAAATGGTTATAAACTCGTATTTTTAATATTTATTTTCTTTCAATTAAAAGAAAAAAATATAAAAAAACTTATCAAAGTTTATAACTTTATTTATTTAAAATTTAACTGTAAATGTAAATTTTCATAAATTTTAATATTTACTTTATCAAAAAAGATTATTTTTGATATAGATGGTGAAAACAACATCTTTATGTATAGTTTATAGATGTATGTAGTCTTTAATAAGTTTTTTTATCCTTTTATACTATTTAAAAGTTTTTTAAAATATATAGAACCCCCTACTAGTTTTAAATTACGAATTTTCTAAATAAATAACCCCTTTTTTGTTTTTGGTCTTATTTTTGTTCAATACTAACTTTTTACATACCTATTGCAAAATATTTTTTATTGGTTATTTATCTAATATAATTTTTATGTACAAATAAAGAATTATCTTTGAAAACCACCTGTATGGCTGATAAAATGTCGAAAATTTTTTAAAACTATTATAATTACTAATCGAATATTGTGTATTGAAAAAATAAAGTTTTGATTAAATTATTTAAGTACAAAAATGAAAAATCAATTTTCAAAGTAAAAAAGATAACTCGATAAATGTTGTCTCTTAAAGTATTTGAAAAATTTTTATAAATAATATAAAAATAATTTGATGGATCTACTATAACTAAATATCAAGGTAGAGTTATCTTAGACTACAGAAATTATCAGATTATATTTTAATAAATATGGTCAAATAAAATTTTTACAATTTTTAGAAATTTGAATTCCTTTATTTTCTTAGATGAGCTTCGTAAAATATAATTTCTTTGATTTTTCATCTAAATGGAGCCAAAAAATTTTTATGTATAAAATCCCAGCAAGAAAGAATCATAATCTCAGCTAATAAACTATGATATTTAATGATTTATTAATTCTTATTCAAACAAAGATTTTATAAATTTTTATCTTTTAAACCTTTTTTGTTTGTGTGATAAATATAAACTAAGTGTAAGTTTAGCATTGACCACTTATAGCTTTATTAACATTATCTTCCATTGTATTATTTTGGTCATTTCTTAAAATTAAATTTATTATTGAAAATTGAATGGTTATTTTACAATATGTAAAAACCAGAATTTTTAAGACAATAAAAAATGAAAACAAATAATAATCAAAATGAACTATGTTTAATTCAAAGTAGAAACATTTGCAGAATTATATCTTTCATCACTCAATAAAAAATAATGCTTAAATTTACTAAATTCGCTATTAGAACTTAAAATGCTGCTGCTTTTTCAACATACAAGTCGTCTTGAATTGTTGTTAATATAATCAAAATACTCCAAAAAATAAACAAGATTTTTTTTCTCAGAACCTTTTCTTTTAGTGTTTTATAAGCTAAAAAAGAAACTGGAAATACAAAAATAAAATTGAAAAAGAAAACAATCAATGTAAAAATCAAAGGATAAATCATCCCAGTAAAGTTTACTAAATTGAGTATAGACATTCCTGTAAAAAGTAAAGTACTAAAAAAATAGAAATAGAAATAAATGGATACGTTCATTTTGATACTTTCTATTTTTTTTAGTACTTGAAACAAAAAACATAATAATTGGAAGGAAATACAAAAAATTCAAGTAAATCAGAATTAAATTAATATCAAATAAGCCAATTTTTTATATAATCTCAATATTAGAGGTATAATTCTGAATATATATGCATTGAATCCTACAATAGTTACACATGAATGACTAAGTAAAACATAAAACAAATAATCTGAAAAACTAAGCTTCATTCTTATAAAAATAAACCATGATATTGTCTGTAAGATTAATAAAATTAGGCGAAGGAAAGTTGTAGTAAAAATAAAATTAAATTTGCTTTCGAAACCCAAAATTGATCGATAATTAAAAAAATCAAAGTTAAAGTAAATTACAACGGCTAACAAGAACATAGATTACAACTTATAAACCAAATCAAATATATATAATTTTAACCTCAAAGATTTTTCTTCTTTGTTCTCCCGTTGGATATTAAAATTTTTTATTCTAACTTGTTTTGTATTCATTTAAGAGGGGGTAAAAAGATTTTAAATACTTTTCTTTTTTGATCAAATTATACCAAAATGAGATAAAAATATTTTTTGATAAAAAATTTTTAGAATCAAACTCGACAAAAAACCACAAAAATTGTGTCTTACTTCAGGTTAGCAATATAAAACTTAATGGAAATTTGTGCAAAAAAAAATAAATAAGAAGATGATTAATTAGAAAATAATTAATAAGATAATAATAAATAAGAAAATAATAAATTAGAAATACTAAATAAGAAAATAATAAATAAGATAAAAATAAACAAGAAAATAATAAATAAGAAAATAATAGAGTAATAAACGGGAAAATAATAAATAAGAAAATAATAGAATAATAAAATAATAATAGGGATGTCCTTTATTTTTTATATATTAAAGTTTAGTTAAATATATCTAAATTCTATTATTTAAAAAATAGGATTTAAAATATTAAAACTGTATATTAAAAAATAAATAAATTTAAGTAAAAAATTTTTTCTGTTTAAACAGAAAGTGATTATTTTATTTCAATTTATTTGTGTTGTGAAGACGAAAAAATCTAAAAATCTTAAGTTTCTAACAAAACTGGATATCTTATACGTATATTATGCGAGAGATACAATTTAATAAAAATTTTAGAATGTCAGAAAAAAAATTTAGTCAACTATTTAACAATATTTAGCAAAAAACAAAAGCACAATAAAAAATTTAGAAATTCAACAGAATAAATTTATTTATTTTATTAATTATTAGGTAATTTTAGGTAAATAAGTATATTTTCGATATTTTTAAATCATATATTTGGACATTCACATGAAAATGTCAAAAATTAAATTTCCATTTTCACAAAAAGAAGTAAAATTGTAAGAAAATAGTGGTTCCTCTCTTATTTTAACTAAATTTTTGGAAAAAGAAAACAGGCTGCAAACCATATTATTTATAAATGGTACTCATGTCCCCATTAAACATCCTATAGCTAATGCTGGTGTTTATTACAAAAGAAAATTCTTTTATTTTATTAATTTTTTGTGTGTTGTAGACATTTTTTTGAAATTCAGGCAAATTTCTCTTAAATTTAGTTCATTTCACGATAGTAAAATTTTTAGAAATTCTAATATAACATTGTATTGCAAGTATTTAGGTTCTTTAAGATTGCATGTAGTATAAAATCAGCTTGAAGATCTTTTGTTGGATTGAAGACATTAATTATAGCTGATTCAAGCGATCTTGATGATGAAGTCTCTAAACAACGAAAATTACTTGAAAATATTTTTGGCATTTTTACGGAAAATTTAAAAGTTTTGTATATAAAATTACTAACGGCGAAACTAATAATTATATTCACTTATTTATGCGGAATGTTGAATTTTTAATCAAGTTTATAATAAAATTATACTTAAAACATCAAACCATTAATTTTTATTTTATAGTCCATAATCCCATCCAACTTATTGTTAATAATAGCTATACGTTTGTTGAACTCCCCTATATAAACATGTGTTTTTCTTACTTTTATGCTTTTTTGTTCTTAAATTTATAGAAAAGAGTTCAATATTACGATGCTTTGTTTAAAAAAAGATTAAAGCTTTATTTTTGTTATTAATCACTAGCTAGATTCTACTTTTTAAAATGCAGATGGCATCTTTGGCATTCTCATTAAAATGCTCTGTTATTGTGTATTCTTCACATTCAATATAATTTTGTAAAACTATCTCTCTTCCTTTCTTATTCCCGAATTAAAGAAAATCTTGAATCGAAGCCAATGATTTCTTGAGTTTTACTTCCTTGTATTCACTCTCTCCTGTCCTGCCTAAAGAAAGAATGTTGTTGTATTTTGTTTTAATAATTTGAGGTAAACAATTTTCTTCAAAGTGCATAGCAACCCTCTTCTATTCTTTTTTAAGTGCTTTTTTTTCGTCGCTAAAAACCTTTTGTCTGAAGCAGGTTCATGTCTTAGGATTATTAGCTTTTCTGTGGGTTTTAAATCCTATTTTATTTTTTTATAAGCCATTTCGAAGGATAGTTACTATATTAAAATTTTAATATAGTATGTATTATATTAAAAAATCGCATTTCTTATGAGTTTTTAATATATTGAAACAAAGTACAAACTTATTATCTATTTATTTTTATAAATTAAAATTTTAATATATAAAAAATAAAATTCATAGAATTCGTTAAAATGTTGTCTTTATTTTATAATTTAAAACATTATACAACAGCAGAAAATTTTTTAAAATCTTAATTTAAAATAATTTTTATCGTTTTGTTTAAAAAGTCAACATTTTTTTAACCTGTAATGATATGATTACTTAGTGGTATAAAACTTATAGTTTTTTTAAAGAGTTGTAAAAATTCAATAAAAAAATTAGAAAGTTTTAATCTTTTTAAATCATTTCTTTTAGCTTCGCCAAAGATACATTTAATAGCATTAGTTAGAATTTTAAATTACCTGTCAATTGTTTTAAATTCAGTGATTTATTAATAGCCTTACAGTACTTAAGTTCAATTCCTTTTGAATTCTTGCTACAATCTTTTTGAATGATATTGTTTTGTATCATTTATAATTTTCTTCAGTAATATTTTTTTAATTAAAGTTAATAATACCTTAATAGTATCATTTAAAGTATTTTATTTATTATAAATATATAAAAACGTTTTTTGTCTTTCTTTTCTTTTTTATTATTCTATTATTTTTTTATAAAAATTTTTTTTTTAATTTTAAGACATGAATTATGAATTAGACATCAATGAAGATTTCGTAAACATTAAAGATTTAGCACAATTCAATTACAAAGCAATTTGTTTAAACAAAGATTTTACTTTTGGTGATAAAATATCAGATCATAAAAAAATAGAATTAAACTGTTCAGTTTATAAAAAAATAACACTATACTTATCAGAAAAAAACAAAAGATCCACCATAAAATTACCTAACCATGAAATACTCTGTGTATCTTGCAAGGATGGCACTAAACCTTTCTTTGATTTCCTATGTGAATCATACGAGACAGACATTATTTCTCTTGATTTACACACTCCACTTTTTTATTTTAATGAAAGTTCTGTTAGAAAAGCTTTGAGAAGAAATATTTTTTTTGAGATCAAAATGAAGAAAATTCTTTACAATGAAAAATGTCATTTTTTAAAGAACACACAAAGATTTCTTAACTTAACAAAAGGAAGAAACTTACTTTTTAGCAGTAATGCTAATGTTATAACAGAAATAAAGAGTATGGAGGATATTCTTTGTTTCTTACAGCTGTTTGATTGTAAAAAGAAATGGATTGAGAGGATTAAGGAGAATAAAGAAAGGTTTCTTTACACGGTGGCTTGTAAAAAGTATTTGTTTAAAGATTGTTTTGGTTCTGAGGTTTATGAAGGAGAATTGAAAAATGATTTTATTGTTAAGAAATTTGAAGGTATTTAATAAATTAAATGTTATTTTTATTTATTATTTTTTTATTTAATGTTCTTTTGATTTACATGTATCCTTGGTGGTCCAGTGGTTAGGATGTCTGGTTTTCACCCAGTCGGCCCGGGTTCGATTCCCGGCCAGGGAATATTTTTTATTTTAAATTTTAAAAAAAATATTTTTTTATTAAATAAAAAATAATTTATTAACATTTTTTATTTAAAAAATAAAATTCTCTTATTTTTTCAAAAATTAATATTCTTTTCAGATAAAATAATATTTTTTTTAATTATCTTCTTCTTGAAAGTTAATTCCTTTAATATGTGTGTTTGTAATTTTAATTTTTCTTTTATATTTTTTTTCTTTGGTCTTCAAAGTAGGTTTTTTCTTTGTAAGCTCAGCTTTGTGTATTTTCAGTCCTGCAGAGGTTAGTTCATTAATCATATCAGTGTAATTAGGTACACTCACTTTATTATACAAACTAATTACCTCTTTAGGTGCCTTTTCTAAAACAAGGTCATTGTAAAACACTGCCACTGAATTATCCACATCCTTAAGAAATAAAACACTATTTTTTAAACTACCAATCCATTCTTCCACATTTTCATTTGAATCATTCAAATCAGATAAAAGTATTCCTACCTCAGAATTTTTGAGTAAGTTAAGTAAATCTTCTTTAGTTTCTATGTTGTACAATGGTTTGTAAAGCAAAGTGTTGTTTACTACTTCTATCCTTGGGTTCTTTTTTAGTGATTGGATTAGTAAAGGATTTATTGCTAAGTTTATGCCTAATTCTTCCTTTAAGTCATAAAAGTTTATTGGTTTTTTTAATTTTTTTATGTGATNTATNANNTNNNGNANNTANNNGTNTANNT
>RCSS01000686.1:3985-20689 GCA_004000155.1 Tubulinosema ratisbonensis | reverse complement strand
CCTTCAAGTGATTCAAGTACAAGCAATGAATCATTATATTCGTATTTGGCAAAACATTGTGAATTATCATGCAAATTTTATAAATCAAAATACTATTTTGCCGAAGAATGTATACTTGAAAGTGAAAAACTTCGCGGCTTAGAAGATCATATAAAGTTTTCAAGTAGAACTTTGGATATTATTCACAAAGATAATATAAACAATATTACAGAATTCATATTAGTTAATAATAGAAACACAATGTTCAGTTTTGGTGAAGAAGTTATTGATTTTTTAACAGAAAGACTTTTTTATGGAGTTGATTTTGCATATTTGCTAAGAAATATTTGTTGTATAGAAGGGTTATTGTATGTAAGATTTGATGAGATGTACAAATACATAACGAAACTTAATTTCCGTTTAGACAAATTTTTGGAAACGGAAGACACTGCCCGTAATTTGGAAATAGTCGAAAAAATGACGAATTTTTTTAACGACTATTTCTTGAATTTTGAGATTATGACATATTTTGATAAAAAACAAGAAACAGCAGATCTTTCAGATAAAAAAGGAAAATGTCTAATTGAAAAGATATTACCAGAGATTTATACTGAATTTAACAACGTTTATTTTAATTATTGTAAGGGTATTTTCCCAATAATCTCTAATCCAGCTCAAAACTACTTTCCAAAGTATAAAGAAAGCATGTGCCTTGGAAGTTCTCAAAATATTAAAGAGAAAGAACTATTTTTAATGGTTGATATTTTATACCTTCCATTCAATAGGATTGTATTAGCTTTGTTTCCCGAAATCAAATTTTATATCGAAGAAATGATGAAAAGAGATGACGTACTTGATACATATCACCTCAGAAGTCATATATTTATTGCCTTTATAACATTAAAAATACAAGGATTAAGAGATTTCTTGAAAATGAAACATAGTGATCATGAAAACCAACCAGAATTTAACCCTTTAGATTCAAAAATTATAAGACAATTAATATTCGAGATAAAAGCATTCATATCTTTTTATTCATATAGCTTTTTAAAAGATGAAGAAGGGGTTAAGGTGATGCTTTTTAAAACATTTTTAAGTTTTTTACGATTAAAAAATCCTGATTTATTAAAACATTTCATTATAAATGAATTTATGGACACAAACAAATGTTTAATAAAGAAAATAAGCAGAAACATAATCGGGTACAAAGGACAAGATGAAAATAAAGAAGAAGAAACAATCGATTGTGAGTTAATTTCACTCATAGGAAAGGAGATTATAAATTTAGAATTACAAGTAAATTTTCCTGACAATCCAAATAGAAAATCTTTTCATCTTCAAAATTGTCCAATGTTTGATTCAAGCAAAAAATACAATGATGATGAAATTCATGATCTGTTTAACGATAATCTTGAGGTTATAAACACAGAACTAAGAAATTTTATTTTTTATTAAAAATCAATAAACTTAAAGTTGTTTAAATATTTTATTTTAATTTTAACTTTCGAAACGTAAAATATCAATTCTTAATAGTTTTCTCAATAAATAACTAATTAAATTATTTTAAAAATCTTTATTGCAATTTAACTCAAATAAAAGTGAACAGAATTTAAATTTAGTTTTTGTTTCGTTTTGGTTTCGCCCCAGAAATTTAAATTATTATTTCATAATGAAGTATTAATTATGCTATAAAAAATATTTATAATATATTACCATGTAATAAAGTAGAAATAAAAGAAAAATCAAAAAAATATCCAAGAAGTTTTTAGTATGAATTAGTATCTTCCTTTATTTTGAGGCAAAAATATAAAATAAAGTATCATTCTGTCAAAAAATTTTTTACAGTGTGATTCAATATCAAATTTTATAAATATTTGTAATTGTTTATTTAACTTATCAAGGATACCAACAAATAAATAGTTGTTAACTTTCAATTCAATTGATTATATGAGAATTTAGATCGATTCCTGTTCAATTTTACAGCCTTTATTAGGTAAAATACTTGGTTTGGGTTTTTAATATTTAACGTTGATTGCATTGAGGACCTTAATAAAGTTTCTGTATTTTTAGAACAAAATACATTTTAATACATAAAAGTTAATTTAATAAGTTATCACATAGATACAAAATTTGTATAAATATCACTCGAAACGTTTTAAAAGGTAGTTTATATAAACTACAAAAAGAAATCTATGCCTATATATTATAGGTAAAACTTTTAATTCAAATATAAATTACATTCATGCTTCAAAAATCAATTTTATAGAAAAAAAACATAAGGTAAAAGGGTTTTTTTCAAATATAAAACAATTTTCCGAATAAATTGATTCGTCTTTTTTTAAATAGAAATTTAATTAAAGTTGTTTAACAAAGTAAAAAATAATATTCTTTAGTGCTCAATTTTTTTTCTCGTCGTGATTTATAAATATAACATATTATATTGAAGTAATGAAAATTTTCAAATATATTTCATGTTTAAAATACAATATTGAAAATATTTAATATAATAATTCTTATTTTAGCATTTGAAATTTTATCCAATAACTTTTTTTATATCTAACAGAAATGGTTCTATTTACTATTTAAGTTGTTAGTTATGCTATTAGTTTGTTATTTAAGAAGTTTTGTTTGTATTAGTTGGATTTTTTTTGATGTTTAAAATATGAAACAAAATATTTTAATGATTAAGGGTGTTGTTTTTAATTCCTCTCTTATTAGTAAATTAATAAAGAATAAATATTTTTAGCAATACTCATAATTCTAGAACATAATTTTTATAAGATCAGATCATTATAATTTTTTTAATAACTAAAATATAAATGATAATAACTCTCACATTTAATTAAATTCTCAATAATATTTTAGTTTGTTTTTTATAATTCATTCCAAAATCAATAAATTTTGTGCCTTCATATAGTTTATAAAAATACAATAGAGTTATCTTTATTTTTAAAAAGTTCTACATTTTTAAATTCATTTCTTGAACAAATAAGTACAAAAGGGTTCGCTCAAAATTATTGAATAAGATCAATCATACCAATTTTTCATAATTTAGAGACCAATTTGTCGATAAGGTCAACTTTTAAAAAATACAATCAATTTCATTGTAACGAATACTTTCAAAAGGAACATATTAATCTAACTGTGCTGTAATCTATTTTAAACAAATGATTTGTTATTTAATTTTTTTACTATTGTACATTTTTGATTTTTGTATGTTTTAACTTAGTTTATTTAAGTGAAAAAATTTTCAAATTTTTTAAACTTCTTCGACATTTATAAGGTATCTAATTTATAAGTTAAAAGAATTATGTGAATTTAATATACTCAGAAATAAGTAATTTATAAATTTGAAATTATCGTAGATTGTATTCTTGCTTTGTAGTTTTCAAAATTATAAAATTATTTTTACATTTCAAATAAAAACTTGATCAAAGAATATCGCTAAAGATCTTTTCGACCCCATAAAATGAGCTAAGAAAACAAAGAGAATAAAACATTGTTTTAAGTTTGGCCTATATAAGTGGTGATTTGTGAGTTTTTAAGTAAAATGCTAGATTTAATTTTTTAGCGAAATAGAATTTGGTTTAGAAAGTGGGTAAAATCTAAAAAACAAAAAATTATTGGATTAATAAAAATGGAAATTAAATCTTAAAATATCAATTAAAGTAAATTTTTTCATACATCTAAACATTTAATTAAGTTTTGATGAAAATTAATTGACTCCCAAATTGAGAATGTCAGCAATGAAACTACTTAAAGAATAAAATTTTAATAAAATATGTGATTTGAAAAGAAAACGAAGTTTGTTTTAAATTTTTAGAAAAATACAATCTAGACATGATTTTATTGTAAAAAAATGTACCAAACATTTAAATATTTAGGCTCTATATCTTTATTTATACGTTTAAGATATATTATATTTTTTTATTCGATCTATTTAGCTGTAGATTATATTTAAATTTACCAAATTAAAGAAAAATAAAATATATTAGAAAGAAACAAAAAATGTTTAGCATTTCTAATAATAATATCGAAAAAATCAAAATTGAATTTATGTTTGAACGAAATGCATTCTAACAGAAGCGCATGAAAAATTTTAAGTTTGAAAATAATTGATAATTTGTAAGGTATTTGTTTTAAGGCAAAAGGCCTTAAATAACAAAACATAAAACCAAAATAAACTAATGTAAAAGAAAAAAATACTGCTTTAATATAAAATTGAACCTCGATGTAATCGTTTAAGTCAAATTGAAAAACAAATTAAAGAATATCAAATTGTTTGTGTTTTTTTAAAAAATAAAAAAATATTACAAATGGAGATAAAAAAAATTGTTTTAGATCGCAGGGTATGGGGGTAATATCCGTATTCGAGAAATCAAGCTTAGTAATTTTATGAAAAGTAATATTAAAATTAAGATTTAATAAGAAATAGAGATATATGTAATGCTCTAGTTAAAACATTTTTCCTTTCCCATGCTTAATTTTATACCCCTAAAAAAATAAACTCAAACTTTACAATCTTTAATATGTAAAATTTTTACGAAAATATTCTTAATTTTAATAGCTAATATCAAAAATTTAAAAATTTTTATACTTCATTCTCTTTTAATTAATTAAAAAAAATTTTTTATATATTTTCAATAAACAAATAAAGAAATTTTTTAAAACTTATTAAGTAGTTTTCAGCGTAAAAATTTTATTACATTTCCCTCTTTAACAAAATTAATCAAAATTAAGGTGTTTTCATAATTAGCTACAAAAAATATTCATAAATAAAACACAAAGATACAATCTTAATGAAAATCTTTTTATTAAAAAATTTTTTTCAATTTACCTTTTTAGTAACTACAACTTTTATAAAAACTGACTAAAAATTTTACCCTATTGTTGGAAATGCCTTTCAATCAGATATATACATCCCCACAAAACAATGGCTTAGAAGAATCTACTGTAATTAACATAACCCAGCCCCAAAAAACACCTCCAAACCAAAAATTAACATCTTTTTTCGAAAATTATTTTGTTTGCTCAATATTCCGAAAAAATGAACCGGTTGAATTTAACGACAAATCCTTTTTTGCTAATTTATATTTCAATCTAAAAAACTATTCACAGTCACAGTTAGGATGTCCTTTAATGTTGATCTTACTGTTCTTAAATTTTACTTTTACTTTATACCAAATCACTTTTTCTAAAAATATAATACCAAACGTTTTACTTTACTTTATAATTTATACTACATTAATATTAACAGAGATTGATTTAAGATTAAACAGACCTCTTTTTTGGATATATTGTTATTTAATGGCATTGATTTGTTCTTTTATAAACATATTTAATATTACCTTCCCAAAATTTGTTTTTGATTTAGAAAGATGTAACTTTTTTTATGTTTTTCTAACTTATCTACTGACACTATTTCTAATCAGAGTATTTTTTTATGTGTTACTAATTTTTAAAAGAAAAAGAATTTATTTGACAGAATTTTTAGTTATAATTTTAGGGATTGCATACGTGATTTACACTTTTACATCAATGTTTAGCTTTACTTTTACTGATTTATATGAAAGATTTATAATAATTTTTATATTTAGTTTTGTTTTTAATATAATTAGTTCTTTTTTAAATTTTTACTACACTAACAAAGAAAAGTTTTTATTTGATTATTTGATAGGAGTTTTTGTGATTTATTTTACTGAATTTATGTTTAGTTGTTTAATGATTTATTTAAAGTATTTCAAAATTAAATTAGAAAAAGATGTCTTATCAATTTATAAGCAACAATAAATTTTTAGTGGTTCAGTTTCTCTTTTAAAAAGTATTTTTAAAAATTTAAGTTTTTAATTAGCTAAAATTTTTAAATATGAGAATTAAAAAGTACAAATTTTAAAAAATATTTTATCGAAAAAGAGATTGAGAACTTTTATTTACATTTTTACCCAAATTTAAATACTATTCTTCAATATTCAAGAAGAATACATTATAATTTTTAACTTATTTAAACTTGTTTTTTTGAAAAGTGGTAAAAATTATAATGTATTCTTAATAGTAAAAATTAGAAATTTTTCTTTTTAAATATAAAAAGAAAAATAAACTTGATACCAAATAAAGTCGTTAAACTTAAATTAATGCTTTAAATGCAATAAAAAACCTTTTTTTATATTTTGTATGCTATAAGAAATATTTATTGTTATAGTATATGAGAAGAACTAAGAAATTTCTTAGTTTTTCTTACTTTAATTTTGATTAAAATTAATGACTGTGAAAAATAAAATAAATCAAAATATAAAGATTTATATTCTAAAATATTAAAGCATGCAAGATAAGAAGAAAGAAAATAAGTATTTAATAAAAGTATCTAAGAAATTTGATATTAAATTCACAAGAATGATTTAATGTAATAATAATTTTAACTTTTTTTTTGATTAAACGTAAAAAAATCAAAATTTTAAATTTTATTCATAAAATTTTTTCTTTAAAAATAATACCTTCAGTAAATTAATTCTATACAAATAAACATATATGTTATAAATCTAAAAAAATAAACAGCTTTTTTGATGCTAAAAACAACTTAGCCTTAATTTTAATTTTATTGTTTTATAAATGTTTCTTAATTTTAGAAAAAAGAAACTTTACATTGATTAAAAATTATAACTCCGTAGTAAAAACAATATTCATAAGTTTTTATTAATAATATGCATTTAACTTTCAATAAAGTGATAACCCCTTAAAATATTAAACTAATTACTTTGAATGATATTTTTGATTGATATTTAAAAAATAAACTTTTCTTAATTTTATAAAAAATTACATAGTTAAAAATAGTACAGCTAATTTTAAGAAAGAATTTAAAAGTAAAAACAAAACATTAACAGATATATTTTAATTTGTTAAACTTATGATTTTTTTTAATTCTATCACAAATGTTTTTTCTTTTAATTTAAAGAGAGAATTTAAATTAATCAGAAAAATCAAACTTCTATCTAAGAACATACTTTAAATTTCTAATGAATCTTCAGCAAAAGTATTTTTTATCAATGATTTAAACCACTAAAAAATAAAAATTCATAAAATTTTAATTTATTCTTATAACTTTTAAAGATAAAAATAACCCAATGACAAAGATTTATTAGTGTAGAGCTTCTATTTAACTATTTTTAGGCACTTATTACAATCCTATTTAAAAAACGATATTTAAGCTAATTTTTTTAACAAAACTTTTCTTTTTATATCATTCTTATTGCTTCTCATTTTCTGGTAAAGTAAAATATTAAAATTTTACATATTTATTTAATCAGGATTGTTAAATTTTACTCCTTTATTTTCATTAAGTTAAATAATAAAAAGTTTTCTTTATTTATCATTAATATTTAAATAAATCGTAAACTTGATTTTTTTTTAATATGACAAAAGAAAAAATAATTTTAAACCATAAATAGTCTTTTATTAAACAAAATTATTTATTTTATTATTTTTTTAATATTTATTTTATTTTATAATTTATTTAATAATTTATTTTATTATTTATTTTATTATTTATTTATTATTTATTTTATTATTAATTTTATTATTTATTTTATTATTTATTTATTTAATTATTTATTTTATTATTTATTTAATTATTTTGTGACAAATTTGTTTAGAATTATTAAGATAAATTAGCAAAAGTCAAAGTAAATAAGGAGAGTATATCTACAAAGGTACATGTTTTCATGAAAAATAAACAGAAAAAAATAAAAAAAGAGTGTTATTACGAATATTACTTAAAGAAAATAATATTCTTATTTAAATATTGAATTACTTTTTTATATTTTTGATAAATTAAATATTTATTTTTTTAAAACAAATTTGTATTAAAATTCTATTTTAAAAAAAATCTTTAACCAACCATTGAAAATGGGGGAAGACAGAAACGATGACCAAACAAACAAGGAAATGCAATATTTTACACCACAAATATTCTTTAATTATGAGCCACCCAGGCAAGAGGTTTACGTAAATGTAAAACAATATGCCGCGATAAGGAAGAGGAAAGCTAGAAGAGATTATTTAGATTCATTGATGGAGATACAAAAGAGTTCGTATCTTCATGAGAGTAGACACAGACATGCTATGAATAGGCTTAGAGCTCCGTCAGGGAGGTTTCTTACTAAAGAAGAGATGGCGATGATGAGAAATAAAAAGGATAAAAGTGATGGGAATAGTTGAATTAATTTGTATATATTTGTTAATAATGAAATTAAAATATAGATAATTTATTAAATTATTATTTTTTTTTTTATTTTTATTACAATAAATAAAAAAATATTTATATTTTAAAGAATTAATAAATTAATAGAAATAAAATTAATCAAGTAATAGAAATAAAAAAGGGTACTTTGAGCTTGGTTCTTACAAATGTTAGAAAACTTAAATAAATAACTAATCAAATCAAATAACAAATAAAAATTAATAATAAATTAAAAAATTTTCTAATAAATTAGTTAAATTTATCTTAATAAACAGAAGAATTTTTTGGAATGATGAATAAAAATATATAATTTTTCATACGTTATATATAGAGAGAGTATTAAATCTTTTTACAGAGAACTTGGTTGTTGCTTCGAACTAGGAATTGCCCAATTTGTGGATGTCAGATGCTTAAAATCAAAGGTGACAACACTGTCATAAATTTAAGAAGGTGTTGCTATAGACCATATATAAAAAAGGTTAGCTCATGAAAGGGAACTTTTTGAAGGTTGCAAAACTCCTTTAGATAAAATTGTAATGATTATCTATTTGTCGGCATGGGAAACCCTAAATATTAAAAATGCAAACAAGAATTGAGTTATAGCAAGGTTTCGTTTGTTGTATGGAGGTTCTTTTTGAGCGAGGCGTGCTTTATAAACTTTATAATAATACTAATAATTATATTGAAGGAAAGGGGGATATTGTACGAATAGACGAATGTGTAAAGTGGGAATATAACATTTAATCAACATTGGTATTGAATGGTATTGATTGTAATGCTGATGAGATATATATGACCTTTGTCTTAGAAAGAAAAGATAGCACCTTTTGAATAGAAATTTTAATTACGTTAGACGAGAGTCCTTGATTATTACAGACAAATGGGCTGGATATAAAAAATTATCCAATTTAGCATATAAATACTTAGCTGTAAATCATTCTGAAAATTTTATTGATTCTGAAGCCAGCGCAAATACTCAACTCATCAAAAAACTTGAATGGGACAAAAAAGAGAACTAAAAAAGAGTGTGGCACAAAAAAATCAATGTTAAAAAGCCATATTGGTAAATTTGCATGAAAAAATTTAGAACTACGTTTTTTTCTTTTATTATAAAAAATATTTACGAAATTTTCTTTTTTGAATAAATTTATGATTTTTATTATTTTATTGAATATATTTACTATTAAATCTTCTAACCCTATAAGGGCAAAACATAAAAGTAGTATAAAAAGGATAAATAAAATGCAGACTAGTACTTTAAAGGCGGCTTAATTTGCAGAAAATAGCCTTTTGATCTAAAATGCTTTATATCGCAATTTAAAAATTTTGCTATCTTAAATTTTGTATAAATAATTTTTTGATAAATCAAACATATTCAATTTTTTATCATATTTTTAAAATATAAAAACAATTCTGCCATTTATTGATTTTCAAAAAAATTATTTTTTTTTTTGAATTCGATAATATAAAAAGTGTGTTTTTTTACTTTAGATACAATTCACTTTTATTAAATCTTTAAAAATTCGGACAAATGATTTAATCATTTGGTATTTGCTGAAAAATTGATTTAATGGTTTTTGATATTTTGATAATGCAAATATTTATATTAAAAAATTAAGTGTATGAGGACCTTTAATTGAAAATAATTGTGTTGTCTAGCTTGGTGTGTTTTATTATTCAAGCTTCTAAGACTTCCGGGGTTCCCTTCAGAATTTCGATGAAAAATCTTTCAAAAAACATACAAATCCCTCCTTAAACAATTTTTAAATCAAGAACCTACTTCTTGTTCCATTTTTTATTAATTAAATTTAAAATTTTATTAAATTTAAAATAAAAAAATAATTGAAATAGAAAATTAATAAATTTTTAACATTTATTCTTTTGCTTCATAAAATTGGTATTTCTCTTCTGTGTCGCTTTCAAAAGAAAACATTTCTATTTCTTCATTCTTACATGATTTAGTTTCATTAATATTTAAATTAGTTAAACTATTTTTTAAATCCTTTTCTTCTAAAACATTATCTTCTTGTATTTCATTTTCTTTTAGTTTTGTTTGTTCTGGTTTATTCTCTTCTTCTAAATAAATTTTCTGCTCAATTGGTTTATTTGTGACAGAGAAAGATGATTCAGTTGGTAAATTATTATTTTGTGTCATGTAATAAGTGAGATTTTCATTTAATTTCATGATCTCATAAACATTTTCATCCAAATTTTTCACCAAATCAGACAATAATCTGTAAAAAAATGCATTAAAATAAAAGGTTCTGTCTCTGTTAGGCATAATATTCTTAAGAATGTTTATCCATGAACTTAAAGGACCTCTGTTTACATCTTTAAACACAAACTCATTCTCATTTGATAAATTAATCAACCTAATTTTCTTGTGATCCTCTGTGTACTCCAATTTTAGNTCTTTTAAAGATATTTTAACACTTTCCTGTTCATCTTTTTTAGAATAAATCAGTGATTCAGTTGTTAATTTTACTAATCTTTGTTTGTAACCATTCATTATATTTGTGTATTTGTCTAAAATTGCTTCTTTTAAAATTATTTCTGTATTTTTTGGCGAAATCTCATTTTTAATTACCTTTTCAAATAAAATATTCATTTCTTCAAAATCAAAATTATGTGCCAATTCGATCGCAGTACTCCCAAGTGAATCTTTCTCACTAAGCCATTGGTATAAGTTTTTTGGCTCATCAAACCTACAAATTAACTTTCTTAGGTATTCTGCCTCTCTTAAATATACACAGATGTGTGCTATTGTCCCAAATTTGGTGTTAAATTTTAGTAAATTTTTTAATGAGCTGTCAAAGTATTTTTCTATTAATGAAGATGGGTCTTCTATTATTTGTGTTGCTATTTCTGTAATTAATTTTGTTTCTTTGTAATCTGAGCTTTTCATTAAGGATATTTATTTATAATTTATTTTATTTATTTATTACTTATTTTATTTAATTATTTAATTATTTAATTTACTTTTTTTATTTAATTATTTTTTAATTCTATTTTTTTTATAATTTACTTATTTTTAATTTAAATTTTTTTTTAATTTTATTTATTTTTTAATTTAATTTTTTTTACAATATATTTTTCTAGTTTATTTTACAACTTAATTTTTTTAAATTTCTTTTTTTTTATAAATTATTTTACAAAATAAATTAATATTTTTTACATTATTTATTTAAATAATTTTCATCACAAAAATACCTGTCATAATTCACAGTCAAAAAATCAAGCAAATAAACANAAAAATCAAATGTTAAATCTGCTGTATCAGAACACTCTAATCGATTAAGTAGCTTTTTATGCAAAAGATAAAGCAATCTAAGCAAATATTCAGCACCAAACACAGAAGTTTTTTGTATATTTACCATTTCAGATAAAAACTGATCCACGTAATCTTTCTCATTAGAGTAAAGTAGAAACAANGAAAAAGTACCTTCAAATAAATGACAGAACCCTAAAATAATTTCATCAAGCTCTTCTTCTGTCATTCCTCCTTTGTTAATTTGTATAAATTTCTTAAAATCATTTAAAATTCTTAAGTATGGAAATTTAGCAGGTAATTTTAAAAAATTGTCTTTTTTTATTTGTGATTTGTCATATAAAATTCTTTCGTTTAGTATTTTAGGAAAGTGTACTCCTTTATTTTCACTACGAAAAGAGGTAAGTTTGAACTTACGAATGTTTTCTGGGGTAGAATGCATTAAAGAATATTCTTTTACTGGATGAGATAGCTCTGCAAATAATCTGAATACGTATATTCTATACATGGTTATCTCATTGGGGTGCTTTGTTTCTGGTAATATTTCTAAAACCCTTCCTTCAAACCATTCCTCTCCTACCTTTGTGATTATAAAATTGTTATTATTGAATTTTCTGTGCATAAACCAAAAAAAATATTTATTTTTTTTTTTAAAATAAAATATTAATTTAAAGAAAATATAATTCAATTTAAAAAAAATATAATTTTAATAAAAAAAAATAAAATATCTATTTAAAGAAAATAAAATGTAATTTAAAGAAAAATAAATATTAAAAATATATTTTTCTCCTTAAATGGATGACACAACATTCTCATTCGATCTAAACGAAATAGAAATGAAATCAAAAAAGGATGAAGACTCACTTACAATAAACTCTGATGTAATTAAGAAGAAACTAACCAACAAATCTAACAAAAACGATGAAACTATGCTAACTAAAATACTAAGTTACTTAGAAGAAGACGAAAAAAGGGATTATGAAATTTTAGAAAAATTATCTGAATTTGAAAAGAAATTAGATAAATTTTTATAAATAAAAAATAATTAAAAAAAATAATATTTTTTACCATAAAATGACAAGATTTTCTAATGGTGTNAATTTACATTTAAAGAGCAAAAAGAAAGGAAGTAGGAAGAAGGTAGAGATAGAAAAGAAGTTAAGTAAAAAGGAAAGGAGACAGCTTGATAGAAAAGAAAAGCTTAAAGTAGAACCACCATTGCCGAACGTTGTTTTTAAAGACAATGCACCGATAGTAATTACCATTGTTGGAGAGGATAATGCTAGAAATATGGTTTATGACAAAGTTTTTTCCAAATTTATAAAATCAAATTTTTATGACACAACAAAATTTTGTGCAAATTTTAACAACTCAGAAAAAAATTTAACAAACAACGTGACATTTACTTACAAAAGTAGAAAAATAACGCTTTTACAAGTAAAAGATGATTTAAATTGTTTAGTAGATTATTCAAAAATAAGTGATCTAACAATATTGGCAATAGAAGATGAAATTTCGTTTGCTTCGTATGAATACATTACCCTTCTTTCTGCACATGGTTTGTCTAAATTGTGTGTATATAACATAAAAGGGAGTGCTTCTTCTTTAAGGAAGAGAATTTTCAANGAAATTTCTGTAAAAATACCTATATTTAACAATACCACCCTTGTGCTCAACTATATAAGCAAAATGAGGGTACGACCTCTTACTTTTAGGTCTAACAATGCTTATATTTTGGTTGATTACATTAATGAAGGATGTTTTTATGGGTATTTAAGGGGTACTCCTCTNACTAATGAATTTATGCACCTACCAGGTTTAGGAGATTTTAAAATTAAAGAAATAGAAAGATTAAACAAAGAAGAGAAAATTAAATATGAACCAGAAGGAGTAGAAGAGGAAGAGTCTTTGGAAGACAGCTCATTAGAAGAGTTAATTAGTGAAGAAGAAAGTGATTTAATAAGCCAAAACAATGTAAAAGAGAATCAAAGCAACACAGAAGAAGGATCACAATCCAACTCAGAAAGTAATTTAGAAGAAAGCAGCAAAAAAGAAGAAAGTAAAAAAGGTTTAACTGAAAAAGAATTAGAAAAGAAATTTGAGAAAAAATTTGTAAAAAAATCTTTTTTAGAAAAAGAAAAGGAAAATTTTAAGAAACAAGCAGATTCTTGTAAAATTGATTTAATACCAGGTGCATATTTAAAAGTAAAATTAGAATTAAAGAATGAATATGAAAAAATTAAGAAAACTTTCGAAAAAAATAATTTTTTGTTGATGGGAAGTATTAAATTAAAAGATAAAAAAATAATTACTGGTAATTTAAAACCACATAAATGGAATAAAAGATTGATAAAAAGTGGAGCACCCTCTTTAATTTCTATTGGTTGGCACAGAATGTTAATAAATCCGTTATTGAGCACTCATGATGGAAAAAGAGAAAGATTTTTAAAACATAATTTAGAATTCAATAACATTACATTTTTATCACCTATTTATAAAAATACAAGATTTCTTTTATTGAAGAATGATGGGTTTAGGATTCATGGCTTAGGGACAATCGAAGAAAAAGTACCAGAAAAAATAAAAAAGAAATGTAAATTGGTTGGAGAAGTAAAGAAATCTTACAACAATACAGCATTTATAAAAAATATGTTTAATTCTAAACAAGAAGTGCTTAAATTTTTAGGAGGAAAATTAAGTAGTGTTAGTGGATTGAGAGGTGTAATTAAAAGACCAATTGGTGATTATGGTGAATTTAGAAGCACCTTTGAAGGTCAATTAATTGAAAGAGATGTTGTTTTCTTAAAATGTTATTTTACTGTAGAACATGATTACAAATGTATTTTAGAAGAAGAAAAAATACAAAAAGAACTGATAGATTATGAAAAAATGATAAAAGAAAAAATAGAACAAAAAGAATCCTCAGACGAAAATTTTGTTTATAAAGAACCAATCAGAAAAAAAGAATTATTTTCCAGGGAAATTAGTAAAATAACTAAAAAATTACCTTTTAACAAAAAAGAAATTATAATAAATGAAGANAAAATACTTTCTCCTGAAGAACAATTATTTTTAAAAGAAAAAGAAAGAATTATTGAATTAAAAAGAAAAATAGAAAATAAAAAATGTGAAGAAATATTCAAAAAGAAAGAGGATAAAAAGAATGAGATAGAAGAGAAGAAGAAAGGGAAGGTGAAGAGTATTATTAAGTCATCTGTTAAATCTAAGAGGGCAAAGAAAGGCAAGAAAAAGAAGAAAAAGAAATAAATTAATATTTTTTTAATTGTTCTTCTGACACATTAATATTTTTTATTGGTAAAAAAATTTATCATTGATTTTAGTGAATGGTGTTTATTTTTATGATTGTATGCCAAATAAATTATAATTGTATCTTAGTTATAATTGATTTTACTATCCTATTAACATTTCCTTTTGTTGTGATAGGATTATTTAATTTTTATGAATAATAAATGTTAATGGTACAAAATTATTATAAAAAAGATTATAAAATATATTTAATCAAAAAATAAAGTTTTAATAATTGTTAATTAATAAAATTATTGTTTCTTCTAGTAACAAAAGTAAAAAATTTTTAGTTGAACAAACTTGATTAAAAATACATATAATGTATTAAATAATCTGCTAAGATTATATTAATTTTTACTTTAAGAATCTTTTAATTGTTTAAATCAATTATGATTTCAGTATTTTTAATTGTTTATACTAAAAAAATTTCTTTCGAATAGCTTTTCTAATTGTTAATGGTATATTTGCCATTTAAATTCTTTGCTAAATTTCTTAAATAAGCTTTATTTTTTACAAAATAATAATTAAACCCTAAAATTAATTTTTAAAAAAGGTTATTCTTCGTGAAAAAATATCTCTTAACTTGAAATTCTCATTAAACAGAAATTATTTCAATTAAATTAACATTTTTTGCTTTTTTCTAGTTTTTCTAACTAAATCTTTGTATTAAACATATAAGAAATAGTCTTTAATCTTTTTTGCTATACATATTTTAAAATGTTCATTAAATTATTAGTATCTACAAAATAATTCATATAAGCTATTAATATATGATTTGAATTTATAATTATTCCCTGAAAAACTAATTGTTTTTGTTGCCTAAGGATTATAAATCCATAAGAAGAACTATCGTTATACCTTTTATATATACCACAGAAATACTATTAAATAATAAATATATTCTATACATAATTAGGTATAACCCAAGATACTAAGAGTCTTTCCTTTAAAAATCTCTTGTTAGAAAATTAATAACTAATTAATTCAATAAAAAAATAGTTTATTAAATAATTATTTAATTAATTAAATTTTTTACAAATTACCCCATGAAAAAAGATTTCTTTGAAGAAAACATAAACAATCTTTCATTAACAATGTTACAAGACCCATTGCTAAAAAAGAGACACTTAAACAATGCAATAAAATTTATTTTAAAAAAATTAACAAATAAATCAGACATTCTTTCAAAACTAAAAGTATTGGATGAAAAAAAATTATATAAAAATAGAACATTTATGAGCATAGAAGAGGAAATTTTATACACAATTTTTTCTATAAAAGAATTTATGAGTGAAGAAAACCCATTTTACAGTTGTTTAGAGGCTATTTTTTTACNAGACAGTTCTTTTCACAGTGTTATTTCATGGTATTTTTCTAATATAAATTACTCTACCAAGTTTGTTAGATTATTGGTAGAAGAGATTCTTAAAGATAAATACAATAATATTATTGATGAAATAAATAAGATTAACTTAGAAATGGATATTTTAGAGAGTGAAGAGGAAGAGAGTAACTTAAATGATGATTTTATAAGTAATAATGAAGAAAAGAGTAATTTTAGTGATGAAATAAAAGAAGAAGAAAATAATGTTAATATTGAAGAAGAAGAAAATAATCTCAATCCTGAAGAAGAAGAAAATAATCTCAATCCTGAAGAAGAAGAAAATCTTAATTTTTTAGATGATTTTCAAAGAAATAAATTAAAAAATACTCTTTTAAAAAATAATAAAGGATTAACAGATGGTATTCATAAAATATTAAATGAAATATTTCAATCATCTGTTAATTCAATAAAATCATTTTACACTGTCACTTTTCTTGTAAAATTAAAAGATTCTTCTTCTAAAAAAATAATAAAAAATTATTTAAAAAATTTAGAACAAAGCCAGAAAATACAAGAATATTTTTTTAAAGGATT
>RCSS01000677.1:0-13969 GCA_004000155.1 Tubulinosema ratisbonensis | reverse complement strand
AGAGTGGGATGAGGGCAGTAGGGTACGACAGTTGTATTTACAAAATTGAAAAGTAAAATATAANNNTAATTTGAAATTTGTTTTNTATGACNAAATTGCTTAAAANAATNNATATGGATNAAACCACTCCGTGTCGGGGCTTGTGTNTNCTTTNAAGTTATTANATTTTTTATTAAATTTTATAAATTAAAAATACGGCANNATTTTGACAATTTNAAAGTATACNCATAANATATAAAAAANTAANNAAAAAAAGCNATTTAGAATTNNATAATNAAATTTTATAAAGAGNATAAAGNAATTAAATACTNTCTTNAAAATATATTGATNANGANGAAAGAAAATGTCANNNTAAAGTACCTCTAAAATCATGTNAAACCAAAGCANGAGATTCAACCACNTTCTGAAGTGTAAGGANGATNNTTCNANCAAGGCAATAACATCTGAAATTGNCTTNNANAGTCCANNAGTCNCAATAAACGAATGCTTGAAAGCAANTTTTATGTGGGTNATAGGTATGGACACAATTCAAGTNNAATNACAATCAAATTTATGCATAAAAANTTTTTTTAAAAGTAAAGAATTGAAAGATGATTTTGAAGATTTGAAAGAGAATTTTAAAAATGAGCTTGGTATTACAAACAGTTTGGAGAATAAGTTACAAGAAAGTAAAGATGATTCGGATGAAGAGACAAGTGACAAAAATGAAAAGAATATTAATTTATATATTGTTATAAAGAACGGTAAGAAGAAAAGTCATACTCATTCGCTTTATACAGGTCATAAGAAGCATCATAAGTGTAAAAAAGAATCTGAGATATTTCATTTTGATTGAATAAACCATTAAAAGTAAAACTTTTAAAAAATTAATCTTATTTCTTTATTTTATTTAACGTAATCTTATAATTAAGATGTAACTTTAATCTAAAGTGTTTAAATAAGTTAGTTTTTTACCAAAAAATTCTTATTTGTCATAAGTATATTTATTTCAAAAAAGGTTTAAATATCTAGTATGTTTTAAAAAAGTTATTTTTATACTAAATTTATAAAATGTTCTTTTAAACTTAGATTCTTCAAATATAATAACAGAAGTATTTAATTTTTTTATGTTTAGTTAAACATGGTGAATTTTTCAACTAAAACCAAAAAGTTTTTATTTATTTAAAAATAAAGTTCTTTGATCTTCTAAGGATTTTTAGAAAAAAATTTTTTTAGTTATATTTTTCGTTTATTTTCTTCCGAAACCTTTACTAACTGACTATCGATTTAAGGGTAAGATTCTTTTTAAGATATATTCTGCACATAATTTTGTGGAAAATAATAAAACCTTATTCTTCAACTTCTTTTGTTGTTCTTGTCAGCTAAAAATAAGAACTTTTAACGTTTTTTTACAAATACATCATATTTTCAAAAAGACAGTTTTTTAATAAAAAAGTGACTTAAAATGTAAATTTAGAAATTTCCAGTAAAAAAAAATAAATAAACTTTCTTTTTTGTACTTTAAATAAAATTTACATCGAAATGATGGATTATTACTCATTACAAAAAAAATACTTAATTTTACTGAAAATATATTTTTTTATAAAAAATACATTTATTTATGAGAAAATTTACAATATTTCTAAATCTAATCGCAAATTTTTTTATGAATTTAATTGATCACTGATATTAAAATATCATTTTAAGTAAAGTTAATGTATTTTCGAGTAAACACAAAAAAATAGTGAAATGAATATATCATTTCTTATAAAATTAAAATTTAATCCTAGTATTTAAAAATCTAATTTTCTAACTAAGAATTATAAAACTAATAAATGTAACAATAAACTTTACCTGTAAAGAACTTATGTTTAATTTATTTTAAAAATTAAAGATTAAATTTAAAAACATTTACTTTATAATCTTAATTAAACAAATAATAATTAAAAAGTAGAACCAAGAATATTAGTTATAGTTGTGATGATAAATGAAATAGATTAAATTTACAGCTAAAATAATTTATTTTAAACCAAAGCATGTGAGGTAGGCTTAGAAAGTCAAACAAGTACTCTTGGATTTTTTAGATAGATGTAAGTTTAATAATTATCACTTAATTATGTACAAAAAAATATTTTTTTGTTGCCTATAAATGAAAATCCATACGAAGATCCTTTGCTATACTTTTTAAATAAAATATAAATATCTATTTATAAGAAACATATGGTAAACAAGAGCGCATTATACTATATGTTCATATTGAAAGGTATCTTGATATATCAAATAGAAGATAAAATTATAAATCAATGGATAAATTTTCTATTCTTAGCTTGAAAAAATTACCTTCTTAAATATTTCACTTTATAAAAATCAAATTTCAATTTTCTAAACCATTACTTTTATAAAGAATTACACTTATCTTTAATGTTCTTTAAATCATTTGTTTATATTCTATAAAAGAAAAGGTTAATAGCAATAAAAAACATAAAAACTTTGACTGTGTTTTGATAAAATTTTTAAAATTTATTTTCAATTATTTTGTTTTTTTTTAAAAAAAGTAAATATTTAATGTAATAACAGTAAATCAATTTAATATGATTTTATATCAGAAAAAAAGTAACAAAGAATATTAAAGTTTCTTAAATTAAAATATTACTTTTTTTATATTTTATTCATTAAGCTATGATAAATACTGTCACTAGGATCATGTATCCTAGCTATTTCAGGTAACCTTAATCCTTTATAAAAACTAGCATTATCTAAGAAAGCAAACCCATCAATAAAAATAGTCTTACAAGCACCCCCTCTTACAAAGAAACTATCATGCTTAGGCACATAAAAAAGATAATCATCAGACTGAATAAACTGAAATTTACCATTAGAATCAATCAATAAACTCCATCTCTGGGAAGGAGTGTAATCCAATAAATTAAATATTGCTAATCTTCCTATCTCAAATATCTTATGATCCAATACTAAGTTAGTCTTAAGATCTTTAAGGTAATAATGTGTACCACAACCATCTGATATCATAACAAAATCACTTGATTCTGATATATTATCAGTTAATGCTAATATGTTATGTTTATTTGTTAAGTAATATCCTGTAAAAGATTCTACTACGGCAAAAGAGAATACTTTGTGTAATAAAAGAAATAACATTAAAATTTAGAAAATGATTACTTTAAGAAAAAGAAGTTTTTAACTGTTAAGAAATTTTATTATGACAGTAGAAATTTTTAATTTATAAATATTTTAATTATTATTTAATATTTTATAATTCTATATTTTAATATTTGAATATTTTAATTATTATTTAATATTTTATAATTCTATATTTTAATTTATAAATATTTTTATTATTTTTAATTTATAATTTTATATTTAAATATTATTTTATATTTTTATATTTTATTTTATATTTTTTAATTATTAATAATTTAAAGATATTATTTTATATTTAAATTATTCAATATACTTATAATTTATATTTTATTTTATATTTTTTAATTGATAATAATTTAAAAATATTATTTTTAACTTTTAAATTATTATTTTAATAATATTTTATTTACTTATTAAAGCATACCTTTCTTATGATAATCTTCTAATGCTATTTCAGGAAATTCTAAAGATGGCAAAGTAAAAGACATTTTAGAATTAATCATTAATAACCCATTAGAATAAGTAGATCCACATAATCCTCCTGTCCAAACAAACCTATCTTTATTTCTTACAAAAAAATAATCTCCTTTGGTAAGCTGAAATTTACCATTTACATCAAATAATAAACTAAACCTTTGTCTTTCAATACCTAAATATTCTGTTAGCTGTGCTATACCATCAATTTCATCTAATACTAACCCTGATGCTTTGTCTTGAAATATATAATGTATACCACATCCATCTGTTATGGGTATAAGATCAATTGCTTTGTGAATGCTATCTGTTACTGTTAGTATATTTTGTAAAGAAGTAATATATAACCCTGTATTCTCATCAATAAAGTATAAAGATTTTATAATTGTAAAAAGGAATATCATACAACTTAGAAAAGAATGTATTTTAAAATGTCATTCACCTTTTGACTTTCAATACTAAAAAAATTATTAAATTAACTAACCTATTAAGTTTTAGTTAAATTTAAAGTAAATTTTTAATTGGTTAGAAAAAGGATTGTTGTATTGATTCATTGATTAAGGAAAAGCTAATAAAAGATAATATAATTTATGTCAATTTTAATCATTTTAAAAATAATTTATTATTTTTAAAATAAATTATAAATAATGTTAAATTTGAATAATAAAACATCATGAATTTATTGCTCACTTAATTATATATGTTCTAATATTGCTTTTTAAATATTTCATTTTTTTAGTAAAATAATTATATTTTTATTTTTTTAAAATAAATTACTTTGTTAATTGATAAAAGTATTCTATTTTCTTTTTTATACTTTTATTATATTATTTTTAAAATTAAATTATTTTCTTTTTTATTTAAAAAATCAGTCTTTAATAAGAAAATACTTTCTTATTAGAAGATTAATCTTTATAATAAAAATTTGATTAATAATGAAAAATTGATCAATAAAAGTCTTTTGTTCTAAAAATGGACCAATAGAATTGTACTCCTAAACTTTGATCATCCTTTATGAAATGATATTCGATTAAAAAAAATATTAAAAAAATAATTAAAAAAAATAAACCATGGCATTTGCAACAAATAAATTTCTTGACGAAGAGAGTGACGAACTAATAGATACTGGCTTTGATGATAAGCACATATCTGCTAATGCAATGAATGAAGATTTTCTAAATGATGTGACTATGTTTCAAAATGAGAATGAACTTAATAAATACAAGTTATTAAGTAAGAAAAAGAAAGAAAAGAAAAAAAAGAAGGAGGATAAGAAATCAAGCGTGGCTAGAAAAGTAGTGAATTTACCAGCATCCCAGCCATACGTAAGAGTAGTGGATGGAGAGGAAAGATTATGTTTTAAATATAACACTAAAGTAAGTGAATCAGCCATGAGTGCTATGCCTAGAAGTGAATTAGAAGATCATGAATTTTGTGTTAGATTTGACTTAGATTCTGTGGATATTCTTAAATTATCAGAAAAATTTAAAGCAGACAATGTTATTTATCCCAGAGCTAACATCCCCAAAGAACATTACACAGGGAATAGATGGCAATACGAAACTGAATGTAATAAATTGGCTTGGCAATTTGTTTCTTTAAACCATGTTTTACTTTATGGAAAAAAGGGGCTTATTCAAAGGGCTGTTGACTCATACAGAAAATACAATAAGCAAAGTAGAAATAGAAAAATAATTAAAGAAAATGATTTACCAGAAGGAATGGTAAAAAGAAAACATTCTGATGATTCTCCTACCTCTGCAACCATTTCATACACAATAAGAGGAATAGTTAAAAAATGTAAAATAAGAATAGACATTGAAACGGTGAATTATGAAAAAATAAGTGAAGAATTTAAGTGTAAATACACAGTCTTTCAAGAATTTTTTGATGAATATTCGTTTGGATTNAATAAATGGGAAACNAAAAATAAAGATAATGAATTGGCTATAAAGATAGCATTCCTAAACATAGACAATCCTTCTTTTTGGAATGCAATAAAGTCACTGGACAAGACTACCATTCTTAAAAAAGCTGTTCATGCTTACAAGAACAAAGACACTTTAGTGTCTGAAGATAATACTATACAGGATGTGGTTACCAACACTATCCGGTCTGATGAGCTTAGTGATATGTTATTTTTCTCAGAAGAATCTTAGTTTGTTCAATAAAAACTATGTTTTTCTTATTTTATGCGCATAAACTGTAGATTATTTTTTTATAGGGTTATGCATAAATTAAGCTTCTTTAATAAAATTTAACACAAAAATTTGTTTCCTTTCATAAATTTTAACATTTAAATAAAATTTATAAAAANTTAACCAATCAAATATTTAATTCTTTAATTTCCACTTCAAACCTCTTTTGTACTTCATTCAACATAATAACATCCTTATCATCCATAATAAAAGACACAGCCATACCTCTCGTATCAAACCTTCCAGCCCTACCAATCCTATGCAAGTAAGTCTCAGTAGATTCAGGCATATCATAATTAATTACCAAATTAATATCCTGAATATCAATTCCTCTTGAAAATAAATTAGTTGTAATCAGAATTCTGTACTTTAATTTCTTAAAATCATTGGTCCTTTCAATCCTCATCTCACTCTTCATTCCAGAATGAATGGCTATGGCAGGAAAAGCATTCTTTTTTAAATAAGTTTCTACTGCGTTAGCCTCTCTTTTTTCTTTCATAAAAATTATACATTGATTAAATTCCAATTTGTCAAGTAAGTTTTCTAAACTAAGTAATTTATCAGTCACTTTTAAGTAAAATTGTCTTAAGCCGTGTAANACTAAATTACTTTCATCTCCTATGATGATAGTATGTGGATTTTTTAAGAATTTTAGTGCTTCACTCCTTGTGTAATCATTGAAAGTGGCTGAAAAAAACATGGTTTGTTTTTTGGGAGGGGTAGACATAAAAATTTGCTGTACTGTCCACCTACTTCCTAAATCTTGGAGTAAATGGTCTGCCTCATCCAAAATGAAATGTTTTACGTGCCTTAAAGTAATTTCTTTCCTTCTAAGAAGATCCAAAGTTCTTCCTGGGGTACCAATAAAAATGTTAGGGTAAGTTTTTAATTTATGAATGTCTTCTTGGATTGAATTACCACCTGAAAAATAGTCAACTTTTATTTTATCAAAATTTTTGGCAAATCTTTTGTATTCTTCAAAAATTTGATGTGCCATTTCTTTGGTGTTCACTAAAACTAATATTTGTATCTCATTTTCTATGAAATTTAACTGTTGGAGTGTAGAAATAACAAATACGGCAGTTTTACCCATCCCTGATTTGGCTTGTGTTAGTACGTCTACCCCTATGATTGCCTTAGGTATGGTTTTTTGTTGTACCTCACTCGGATGTTCAAACTGAAATTCTTTTATTGACTGTAACAATTCATCCTTTAGGAGAAAATCAGCGAACTGTGCGGTGTTTGTGGTGGCTTCCTCTTTTTTTTNAGGTGCTTCTTCGTAGTCTTGTAAATGATCACTCATTGGGTAAAAATATTATTTTTTTAAATTATTAAAATAGATTATATTATTTTTATTTATAGTTTTCCTTTTGTGTGGTGATATAGTCTAGTGGTATGATGTCTGCTTAGGGTGCAGGAGGTCCCGAGTTCGAATCTCGGTATCGCCCTTTTTTTCTATCTAATAAAAAAAATAATACTTTTATTTTAAAATTCAATTTATTTTTATTTGATTTATTAAAATATTATTTTTTTAATTTTAAAAAAATTTTACCCATGGGTTTATCAGGAAGTAACAGACACAAAAGAACAAAAACAGGAGCAAAGAAATCAAAACATTGCAAAAAAAGAAAATTTCATTTGGCAAGACAGCCATCAAACACCAAAATTGGTGATTTAAAGATCCAAGAGGTAAGAGTGAGAGGTGGCAACATAAAAAGAAGAGCACTCAAGATTGACTCAGGAGTGTTTACCTTAAAAAGTGACCAGTTAACATTAAAAAGCAGCTTTAACCAAGTGGTTTACCATCCTTCCTCCACTGAGTTGATGAGAACTAATACCATTACAAAAGGTGCTGTGGTTAGAATGAAAGAAAATCCTTTGAAAGAAAAGATTAATTTTGAATTGTACAAGGAGAAAGATCCTATTTTTTATAATAATTTAATGCAAGATAAAGTTTATGCTGTTATTGCTTCTAGGCCTGGTCAATGTGGCAGGGCTGATGGTTATTTCTTACAAGGAGAAGAATTAGCTTTTTATATGGATAGGCTTAAGAAGAGAAATAAATAAAATTAATTTTTAATAAATTTTATAAATAAAAAATTTTATTCTTTTTTTAAACTGAAAAAATGTTTTATTTTTTTATTTTAATAGGGAAAAAAAAATGACTTTTTAGAATAATTTATTTATTTTTCTTTTAAAATTGAATTAAAAATTATTTTTAATTTTTTACTTCTAAGTGTAGATTCTCTTTAAATTAATCAATTTATTAAAAAAAAGAAACAATGTAAAGAATTAAAAGAATAAATATTTGATTATTCTTGTTATTAAATTAAGTATACCTTTTATCATATTTAGAATAAATACTCTTATTATTTTTTAAAATGATTTCTTAAGCAATCTGTGGGATAAGGGTAGTGTTGTAACAAATTACAATTATTTAAAAAAGGTTCCTCATATTAAACAATTTTTCTTATCACTTTTATTAAAAAAACTTGTCTTTCTTTTGAATCATTACAAATAATATTAGTTCAGTCACTCCTTCTTGTAAATTTAAAAATAAGTGATTTTTCTATATTTCTTTGATAGATTGCCTTTTTAATTCACGGTCTTTGATTGTAAAAATAAGGTTTTAATAAAGATGAGAAAATAATAAACCTTTAGAAGATAGATTCATAAGAGAAAAAAAAATCTAGAACAAAGTTTCTTAACGTAAGTTAACTTGGTAATTTATTATAATACAATTCATTCAAAACACAGATGCAAAATACACGAACAATTTCACCTAAATAAGATAATGAAGTAAAAAAATATTTATTTATTTTATTACTAAAGACATATTAATATTACTCTTTTATAAAGTTATCTAAAGGGAGTTTTTTAA
Organism: Tubulinosema ratisbonensis; assembly: GCA_004000155.1. NCBI lineage: Eukaryota > Fungi > Microsporidia > Tubulinosematidae > Tubulinosema > Tubulinosema ratisbonensis. Next base: position 5,275 of record RCSS01000677.1, on the reverse strand, counting down.
CTACAAATTTTAATTTTTGTTAAATATTTTTTAGGTTTTTTTTGAACTTTTATTAGTTTTTAAGATTTAATTTGGTAAGTCTTTTTTATGAAAAAAAAACTTTACAAAAGTAAAAATTTGTTTAAGCTTTTTTTTTATTATTTTTTATAACTTTGGTAAAGTTTTTATTAAATTTTAGAGTAAAAATTCCAATTTACAGTACAAGTTATGTTAATCTGCAAATAAAAAATGAGTATTTAATTTTGCTTTTTTGGTTGTTGAAAGATTTGTTTAGTTGTTTTGTACAGCAAAATTTCTTGACAGTATTGTGAAGTACTAATGTTATTTGAAAGATTATTGATTAAACTTGTTACTAGTTTTTTTTTACAAACGAATATTTGAACCTGTCTTCTTTAGACATAAAAGCAATCAGTCTCTTAAGCCCTATCGCGTTCACCGGTTGTAATTTTCAATTAATTGATCTCGAATTATATAATAAACATTAGAATTGGATATCATCTGCTTAACTTTTATTTTCCTGTACTGGTTAACCTATGTTTACAGTAATCTTTTTATCTAATATCTTTTATCTGTTATTTTTTATACACTTGTAGATATTTTTGTTTGATTTCTTATTTTTTTTTATTTTACCAACTATGATTATTTATTAAAAATTATAGTATCCCTTAAAATTGAATTAAATATTCTGTGTTAAGATCATCAGAAAGTATACTTTTATATTTTAGATAAACATTCAACTTTAGCTGATTTGATTGAAATAAAACGATTCTATTTAGTAATTTCCATTATTCAAATTTAAATCACTCAACCAATGGTTGAAATTTAAAAAAAGGTATATAATACACCTTTTATTGCTTAACGAAAAGAAATTTGTAAAAAAATTTTCTATATCTTCTATATAAATATTAATACTTTTTGATTAAAATATGCCCCTAAAGAAAATGAAATTTATCGGATGAAAAAATGCTCAATAAATTTAAAAGAAATAGGGCAACTACTTTAGGATGTACACAAAAAGTGCAAAAGGACAAATTCGAAAGAAAAAGATCTATACAGAATCATTACACTGCTTAACTATATAGAAAAATATTTGAGAAATTATCAAAACTTAGAATAAATCAATGCTCCCGATTCTCAGAAAAGCAATTCGGGTTCAAAAGTAAAAGAATCAGTAATTCACAATTTGGCACCCTAATTTGACTTCGAAAAGAAGGTATAGGCATACTAGTAAACATAAATATTTATGGATAGTTTCCCATTTTGACATTTTCAATCATTGATTGAAATGTTTATTTTAGATATGACTGAAGTGATCAATTTAAAAGTATTTAAAAACAATTTTAAATAAATTATGTTCTGTAATAATAAAAACTTTACAAATAAAAATAAAAAGATACGATCGGTATACCTGCAATACCTAACTGGTGACGTGGTATGCTTAGACTACCACAAATATCTTTAGACTTTTTGAACCCTTATCATGAAGCGAACAGAAAATTAATCTTAAAAATTAATAAAGCCCAAGATGCAAAGATACATTAAATTAATTCATAATTTACGAAAAAAACAAAACAAACGTTCTCTGGTACCATAAAGCCTCGAGGAAGATAAAACTAATAATAGGATTGATACCTGAATCAATCCTCATTTTAATGTTCTTTAACATACTTATTGATGATTTACCAGTGTTTAAAATGCTGACATTAGTATTACAATAAAAAACTATGTTATGCTCTACGTTGATGACATATCCGTCTCGCCAAAATAAGAACTCTGAACAGAAGCAATCCAGAAAAATGTAGAATATGTTCCATGGACAGACTGTAGTTAAATCCAATAAAAACTGGTGTTTCAACTAAGGAAGAGATGAATCTTAAAAACAAAAATATCCTTAATTAAACAGCATAAATACTTAGAAATTGTATCAAGAATCAGTGTTTGCAACATAAAAGAATTAATCACAAGTAATTTAAAAATTAATAATTAGATTAAGAAAGCTTAGTTTTTGGACTGTGTAATGCAAATAAAAGAATAACATTTACTTTATTAACATTTCAAAACAATTTCTTCAGCCAGTGTTAAAATTTGGGCATAATATATTTGTCAGATAAATATTAGTTTAATATATTTGAGTGAGTTTTATTCGATCAATCAGAAGTTCAACGCTGATTCATTTCACAATTGTTTTTATTGTGCACTTTTTGCTTACTATCTTATTTGTTTGTTTAGATTTATTTAAAAATTTGGGTGAGATTATTGGGTTAAATAAGAGAAAAGTATTTAAATTAGGAGTTCAAAATTATTAATTTTTATTTTATTAATCTGAAACTACTATAGTCGATTTATAAAAGAGAATAATTTTATAAGAAGATAACAAAATTAAAAGTACATAAAACTCTTAAAGCAAAATATGAGTCGAATTTTATTTATAAAATCCTATAGAAAACTTTTTGAAAATCTTCGAAAAATAATTATAATATTAATAAAAGAGGGATGCTCATATAACATTATTTATGTAAAACATGTCTCAATTATATTATTTATCATTTTATCACAGTTTATATGCTTTTTTAAGCTCTTGGGAGGAGATCATGTGACGACAGATAGTGTCTGGAGGACGATATTGAAAAGATCTAAAAGGAAATATACTAGCAATAGTAGAATATCTTGAGGAGGTTGTAGTAAAACGAACCATCCTTTTGTCATCCAGTCAAACGGAAATCAATACTTCCTGTAACCAATGCCTACGAGATAAGATAGACTTAGGCAGTCAATAGGGTGCAGGGAGGGTTTTAGCGGGTGAAAGGCTCGCGATATCTTGACTATACCTAATTATGTAGAAACAGATTTTATTGTATTTTTCTTTAAACCAGATATCTTACTTTGCATAGAAGATTTAGCGAAAAGATTTTTGTATAAATTTCTTACCCCTAAGCAACAAAAAAATACAGAACCCATGCATTCTAAGAAATTTCATTTCTAATGCAAGAAAGTTTTTTAATTAATTAAATTTTTCTATAGTCATTTTGAGAGTTTTATATTTTAGTATGCAATTATTTTAGATTAAGCCACATTACTAATCCAATTCCAAGTCTTTTATACGTTTTTGTGGTTGTTTAAAGCAAAATTATCATTTTCAAAGTAAATAAATTAATTTATTTTTTATTAAAAAATTTAAACATAATAGAATAATATTTAATTATTGTTTACTTTTCTTCTCTTTAAACTAATTTATCAATAAATAAATAATTTAATTTTTTACTCTCTTCTCAAATTTTATTTATATGATTTATTAAACTAACATTATAAATTTATTTAATTCCAACCTTACAAAAACATCAAAATCCAACTAACAAAATTTTTGACACACATCACTTTACCAAATCACATTATATTTCAATCAAACACCACTAAACCATTTTCTTTTTTTTAATATAACCCCAATTTTCTTATTTAAAATTTACTCTTACCTAAAAAATCATTCCCATAGCATTCTAATTCAAGTCTCGAAAAAAGAAAACATTTTAAGAAAAATATTAATCTCTTTTTTTGCTAATTTTTCTCAAAAATTTACAACAATTTTTTCTATAAAAATAGAAATGAATTTTACAAATATTTTAGTTTTATCATTATTATAATTTATATCTTTCAAAATTTCTCCTTTCTTCTTATTATTAAACATTTTCTATCATTCCTATTAGAAGATTAATTTACTATTAAATATGACTGTAAAAGAGGGTTATTAAATGATATTTAATATTTTAATAGGAATAATAGAAAGTGTTTAATAATAAAAAAAAATTAATAATAAAAAATTAAAAATAAATAATTAAAAATTAAAAATAAATAATTAAAAATTAAAAATTAAATAATTAAATAAAATATTAATGGGAAGGATATTAATATTAAATAAATAATTAAATAATATTAATCAAATGATATTAAATATAAATAAATAAAGAAATAAACTAAAATAAGAAAAATATCAAAACAATTAAACAAATAATCATCCNNTNTAAATCAAATAAAGTTTATTTCTCACTGGGATAAGCTTCTTTTACTATTTCTAAATTATTCTCTAAAATATTTCTTATTGGACTAACAATTAATTCTAATGCTTCGCTCACTGCTGTTTTCAAGTCTGATGGATGAATTTTACCATTTAAAAAATCTGTTTGTAATTCATAAAAATTAAAAAAATTATATTCATTCTTTTCTAAATCTTTGACTAGTAAAGGTATCTTTTTGATTTCTAATACTGGCATAACAACATATTTGATAATTTGAAACAATCCTCCTTTTACATTTTTCTCTTCACAAAAACATTTCTTTACTTTTTTTACAATTTCTTCTTTCTTTTCTGTAAACTCAATTTTTGAAAAAAAATCTGAGGAAGACATCTTTTGATTAGTCAATCCTTCTATCATAGGATTCATTAAATGGATTCTTTTTTTAAAATTTAGCATAGGAAGATATTTCTGGGAAAAAGTGAATATTTTTCTTTGGTCGGTGCCACCAAATTGTGCATCACAACCTAAAAAGTGTTCATCTAGACATTGCATCAAAGGATAAATCATAGAAGATAGTTTTATATGCTTAACTTGCTTTACTACTTCACTTCCAGCCTTTTTTGAGTCATGTTCAGTCACTAAAGTTGTAAGTTTGTACAATTCTAAAGTGTATTCTGGGGATGTTTGGTAGGAAGACCCTTTTACAAATTTAATTTTACTTAAATCTACCTTTAATTCAGTAAGTAAAGCTTTTATTAGTAATTCATAATACTTTACTCTTTGGTTTATGAGTTCTAAGGGTGCTTTTAAATTATCAAGCACTGCGTGTATATCAGCCAATAAGATTGTGACTTCGCATCCTGCGTTCACAAAGTCACGTATCTTTAATAATGGAAGGATGTAAGCTATGTGAGGTTTTCCGGTGGTCGCAGTACCCCAGTACACCTTCAAAGGTCTTTTTTCTATTATTTCTTTTAAGTCTTCTAATCCTATTACCTCTTCTAAGTTTGATGTGATTAATTCTAGTTTATCTTCTACTTTCATTTTTTGTTAATTGGGTAAAATTATAAATTAATTAATTATAAAAATTTATTTTGATATTTTTAAATTTTTCTTTTAGAGAGTTAGAAATTTTTATAACAAAGAAAATTTAATAGCGTAACTAAGAAGAAAATACAAAGTAATTATAAAAATTAATTAAATTTACAATTTATTTTTGCTTCTTTCTACAAAAGAGAGATGTTTAGAAGAGATTGTCGCATGTA